>JAODXP020001591.1:12500-20000 GCA_027497455.2 Sardinella longiceps | reverse complement strand
TCAATTGCACTTTATGTCCTAGTGAGTTGTGATGTCCTGCGTCCCTCAAATCTTACTCACACCTTTATCCTTGGGGTCAAATTGACCCCAGCTAAATAAATCCTCAATAAATAATAGCAATTTATATTGTTACCTGTTTTATTTGTGACAGGCACCTAGTTTGATGTCTAATAAACACAACCTAATGCCCAACAATAGAAAGCCACCCTCACACATACCTAAATATCTAAATATGGTCAAAAAATGACCAAACTGTCTCAAAATGTGAAGGAACTATGATTTTTAATGTTGCTATGGCTTTATATAACTTCTTAGCACATATTTGGTGTATAACACTTGGAATGAAAAACTTTTTCTGTTATTAGCAATAATATGAAAAAAAGCTGACGAAAAGCTGACGATACCAATAAACAAAGACAGTTTCATAGGTCAAATATTGTTTTTATGTCTTGAATATAGCTGGTATCATATCTGATGGGGGTGGGGGACAATTCTGACAACATTGGTAGCACCAGCTTAAGTTAGCTCAGTTAGCTAGGTAGCTAAATCAATCTGGGGTCAAATTGACCTCAAGGATCATCCGTGTATACATTTTTTGTAGAGGACACTCAAAACATATTTTTGTACAAATTCCATGCTTAGTCTACTGTCCACATCAAATGAGAAAAAGTCATGAAATATGAGGCTAAAAGAAAAAAGTTAAATATATATTTTATGATGTTAAACATTGCTTTGGGGTCAAATTGACACCAAAGATCACAGGAGGGTTAAATACAGTTATATATCTTAGTTGTATGTCTAATTTTAACTTTGTTGCACATTTGGAGTTTGGAAAAACGCAATTTCAGTCTGCTTGCAATGTACTGTTGATTGACAATAAAGGGTTTGACTTTGACTTTTGACAAAACATCTCATCATAGATCAAGGGGAGTTACATTTAACTACATAAAAAGCACAAAGGCTGCATTATATATATGCTTACAATGGAGGCAAAGCTGAATGATTATTGGGTGAATTTATTAGGTGTGTTCTCTGTCTAAAGCACTTGAACCTGGGCTGCAGTTAGGCTACTGAGTTGACTATCAATGATTTTCACTCTGCTGAAATTGAGCTGAGGACCAATCATTTAATAAGTAATAAATAATAATTAATAATCAACTAATGATTTCGCCTCCTGGATCAGCTGAAACTGAGTTAGTTACTAATGATTTTGCCTCCTGGATCTGCTGAAACTGAGTTAGTTACTAATGATTTAATAATTCATAAATAATAATTAATAATTGACTAATGATTTCACCTCCTGGATCTGCTGAAACCTGTGTTGGAGTCCCAGTGGTGTGACAACAGATGAGGATTAGACTCTGGTAACTTATGACATCATTTCCTGTCTGGAAGGAAACTGGATACTTTTAGCTCCAGGCAGGTGAAAACCTGTGAGAGAGGAGAGGAGAGGAGGAGAGGAGAAGGAGAGGAGGGGAGGAGAGGAGAGTTGGAGAAGTTTACATTGAGTCAAAGTTAGCACTCATTTCAGGCGACAGACTTCCACTCGTGCAAGCGGTGGAAAAGATGACAAATTTACACTTCCTTAAAAATAACAATTTTTCCGCCACCGGTTTTCCATATTTGATTATGTTCATCCCTTTACACTTACTGTATGAGCACAACAGTTGTGTATGTATGTTTGTGTGTGTGTGTGTGTGTGTGTGTGTATGTGTGCATGTGTGTGTGTGTGTGTATGTGCATGCGTGTGTGTGTGTGTGTGTGTGTGTGTGTGTGTGTGTGTGTGTGTATATCTCTCCTCCCACGTCCTACGAGGAGAGGAGAGGTTACTCATTCAAGAGGAGAGGTTACTCATTCAAGAAGGGAGGGAAGATGCTATGTGCTAGTTTCCTGTGCGCTAGTTGTGCCTGGAGCCAACCCTGCTTGACGCGTGTGTGTGTGTGTGTGTGTGTGTGTGTGTGTGTGTGTGTGTATGTTTGGACAGATGGAAGACTGTCCTGAGTGGGGATTAGCCTCTCATCTCATTCACACACACACACACACACACACACACACACACACACACACACACACACACACACACACACACATTCCCGGCACACACACACATTCCCGGCACTCTCACACATATTCCCGGCACACAGCAGCCACTTCCCAAAAGCCTTTGGAAGATTCCTAAATCTGCATGTCCTCTGTGCTCCATTCAGGATGAGCCGCGGTTAGAGGCACGGCTCACACAAACACACACACAATATATACACACACAGACAGATAGATAGACACACACACACACACACACACACTCCATGCTCCAACCAGGATGAGCTGCGGTTTAAGTCACGGTCAGTGACGGCTCAGATCCAAACGCAGATTTCCCTGCCCTTCCCTGAATGTCTGAACAGCTCTCTCTCTCTCTCTCTCTCTCTCTCTCTCTCTCTCTCTCTCTCTCTCTGTCATTTTCTCCATCTCTCTCTTTCTATCTTTCCACCTGCCCTTCCCTGAATATCTTAACAGCTTTCTCTCTCTCTCTATCTCTCTCTCTTAAAGACAATGCCATTCTTTCTATTACTCATCTCCATCTTTTCTTTGTGATCCATCATTTTCTTTTTCTATCAGTTTTCTGTATCCCCCTCTCTCTCTCCACTCCTCCCTTCTCTCTCTGAGAGTGGGATCTTGATGAAACCTAAAGCATGTGGTCTCTCGGCACAACACACACACACACACACACACACGTGGCACCGGCGACGGCAACTCTAAGATGAAACCTAAACCATGCGGTCTCTCGTGACTCTAAGATGCCACTTCCTGTCTGCGGAGTTTCCCCTGATGGCCCGAGAGGTGCATGCTGGGATTGCCAGAATTGTGGGTCACATTCGCCACACTTACTGTGTGTCTCAGACAGAATCTCTCACACACACCGCACGGCATGCTGGGACTGTGGGTCGCATTCGCCACACTCAGACAGAATCTCCCACACACACCACACGGCATGCTGGGATTGTGGGTCACACATCGCACGCACCCAGATCGTCTTCATGACCACGCCCCTCCACAGATTAACCTCGACTACGCCTGCTCCATTTCCCACAATGCAACACTTCAGGAGTTGTTGACAGTGTGGATTCTAAAAGTCTGGATTTCAGGTGGGGTTACTCTACTCTACTCTACTCTACTCAACTCTACTCTACTCTACTCTACTCTACTCTACTCTACTCACCCTACTCTACTCTACTTTACTCTACTCTACTCTTCTTTACTCTACTCTACTTTACTCTACTCTACTTTACTTAATTCTACCCTACTCATCTCTACTCTACCCTACTCTACTCTACTTTACTCTACTCTACTCTACTCTACTCACCCCTACTCTACTCTACTTTACTCTACTCTCACTTTACTTAATTCTACCCTACTCATCTCTACTCTACCCTACTCGGCTCTACTCTACTCTACTCTACTCTTCTTTACTCTACTCTACTCTACTCACCCCTACTCTACTCTACTTTACTCTACTCTACTCTACTCTACTCTACTCTTCTTTACTCTACTCTACTTTACTCTACCCTACTCTACTCTACTCAAGTCAGAGTTGCTACAGTTCTAAAACTGTAGCCTGACACGCCAGACTATATCATAAGAATGTATAGTCTGAAGACCACTGATAGACTGTACCTCAATGGAGGGGCGGGTGATTGCGTTGTCTTTCAAACTGTCTCTCCACGTAATAGGCTAGCGTTCCGGCCAGTGGTACCAGCTGGTATATCAAACTTTTCCCGTAGCCCGTCGGTAACACGGCAAAGACATCTTTTTCAGAACGAAAAACTTCAGTGCACTTTCTTGTTTCACTTTCAAAGAAAATGACAAGTGCAATTCGTCCAAAACTAAAGCCAAAGACGATTCCGCTCTGGTTTGAGCAGGGCTGTCGTCATCGTACAAAGCCCGCCTTATGATTTCCTGTACACATACCGCGCTGTGATTGGTTATCCGCCGCCAGAGGAAGGATACAACGGGTTTCTATCAGTGGCCTCTAGACGTATCCTCTGTGAAAATTCAAATTTGCCACTGCTAGAGGTACGTCTAGAGTTCTAGGCTACTAAAACTGTGTTCTACTTGAAGAGCAAAACTAAGATATCTCCAGTTAATTATTACAAATAATTATAAATAATAAATTATAAATAATAAATACATGATATGTTTTTAAATTGTGCATTATGTGAGTGTGTTAAATAATTGTATAATAAATAATCATCATGACCAATTTAGATTGTAAATTGTATGTGTCATGAAAGTGTGTTAAATTATCCTACATGATGAGTTTTAAATTGTGTACCGTGTACAGTAAGTGTGCTTCCTCACAGGAGCTGAAACTCTGGTTGGAATGACAACACACACACACACACACACACACACACACACACACACACACACACACATGTGATAAAAGACGGCTAAACACACTCTGCACGTCATCATGTACGACCCCAGAGGGACAGACAGGCTACAGAGCTCTGTATTAATTATTCACCATCATAAGGTGTGTGTGTGTGTGTGTGTGTGTGTGTGTGTGTGTGTGTGTGTGTGATCAATGAGATCAATGGAGGCAAATTGGGCACAATCAATGGTAGTGAACAGGGTGAGTGTGTAGGGTGGGGGGTGGATTTGCTGGATGAGCCGTGTGTGTGTGTGTGTGTGTGTGCGTGTGTGTGTGTGTGTGTGGGGGGGGGGGGGGGGGGATGTCCTCTCTTCTCTCTCAGGTCTCCCCAGTAGTGATAAACACCAGGCTTTATTGGCAGCTGACACAGCCAGGACACACACACACACACACACACACACACACACACACACACACACACACACACACACACACACACACACACACACACAGCAGCCCTCTGAATTATTAAATGTTTTCCTTTCCGCTGGCCTTTGTTCATCTCCTGAGCAGCCATCCCTCTTGGTGGACAGTTTTATTAAATCCCCCGTCTCAGGCACACACACACACACAGCCCAATACCGGACGGACGTCTGTGGAGATCGCTACGCCACGCCGTGCCGTGCCAAGCCGCCCTGCTCAGCTATCACTCGATGAACGCCGCCGTCACAGTGAGCCGTGTCAAACTCCCCTGCTGCGGAGAGCCATGTCACACGGACACACACACACACACACACACACAAACATACACACACACATACACACACACACAGCAGCAGCCGTGTCCAGCAGCGGATATGAAACGGGCGATTGGCCTCAAATGGGTTTGCTCACCTCTGCGGACACTGTAAACGAATGATTACCCAGTATGCACCTGTGATCTATAGCGGTCATCACATCCCAACTGCAGGTCACATTCGTGTTATTGCTGCATTACCCAGAAGCCACCTCTGTCCACGGTGGATCACACGGCGATAGTAAGCAGATAAAGAGGGCTTTTATTCTGACGGAATAGAATATAGAACATAGAATAGAATATTCCTGGATCACTCTGTTTTACGGTGCTGGTGATAGTAGCAGGCTACTCGCTCATTTCTGGACACATTTTGGTCATTTCTGCAGCAAATGGCCACAGTTGGAGATGGACACTAACAGCATTAGGCTGAAATGTGCCCCCATGAGGCTAACTGTGCGTTCAGAACGACAGCAATAAATTCACAAGAGTTACCAAGACTCCCAAGAAACATCGCTCGAGCACAGCAACAGAAACGGCAGAGTTTCCCATGACATTAGCATTCAAACGTTCGATCCTGCGTCTTTACAATTGTCACATCAGTATATCGACATTCTGATTGGTAGTCACCGAACCGCATCATAGCTCATTACATAAAGTTAACCGAAGTTTAACTTTCTTTTCTCACCCAAGTAAAAAGGCTTCCAACTCTGTGGTTAGAAGTGTTCTTGAAGGATAAGGTTATGAGGATTTACGCGTACTGTACTGCCGACAGCTTGCTGAGGTCACATGCCCACCGCAGGGCCCAAAGTGAGCCTAAAATGCGGCCTGTTGCATGAGCTCCCCTTTAGGTGCTGGATGTGTATTAGTCCCCTTGAAAAGCTGACAGGAATGTTTGTAGGTAGAAATGATCAACTTTTGCATTGTTTTGGGTGACCTGCTGAAACAATATTTTATGAGTACACGTCCCAGCATGGAAAAGTCTGAAAAAGGCAAAGTCGTGATAGCTACCATGCGGCTAGGCGAAACAGTATACCAATGGCATCGATGATGCATACAGTAATTCCAGCTCCAGGGGCGCTGCTAGAAATTTTGGGCCCTATGACAAAAATTGGGCCCTTGGGCCCCTCAAATATTGATTTTAATATTAAAATTTTCTTTTGGCCCCTGTCTGTGCTGGGCCCTTAAAATCATCCTAACCCGCCCCCCCAGCGGCGCCCCTGCCCCTCTCCCTTGGGAGCATCCCAAAACACACTGTCTGTCTGCCAGTTTGTTAATCTACACCTCTAGACGCACTCTAGCGTACTCTCAGCGAGTACATCTACCAATCAGCCATACTGTAGGTTGTACTCAGACCTCAATGGTGTCTGAGCTGTTTACAGTTGTATTCAGACATGATGGTGTTTAGCCAATCACAACATTCTATCTGGACAGGGAGTAATGAGGCAGGCTTAGTGTTGTTTGAATTGCTTGTTAGTTGCGCTGATTAGTTTTTAGCCGTTTTACCTGAGGGTCTATCACTTGTGGCCAGACTATACATTTCATGTGTTGGTCTGGCTTGTCAGGCTATCAGTTTGTGAGTTTGTATTAGAAAATGCCTCTTCCTACCTGTGATCATCTCCATGCAGGCAGAAGTCTACACTATACAACCATTGGATCCTTACAACTACTTTCTCCTCAAAGGCTTTTTTCCACATGTACTTATTTTGTACTTCTTCTTGTGCTGAAGCTCTGACCTCTAGTTGGTGAATGCGCCATCTACAGTCCTGGCGTGTGTATTGCACTGTTTTTACCCATATTCTCATTGCCATGTGTACATGAATATTTATCGATCTGACACGTGTGTGTGTGTGTGTGTGTGTGTGTGTGTGTGTGTGTGTGTGTGTGTGTGTGTGTGTGTGTGTGTGCTGTTTACAGTAACATTTGGTTAGTCAGTAATGTTTAAGATAAATAAATGTGTTTGTAAATGTTGTTTAGTCAGTGCTGCTTTAGATAAATAAATCTGTTTGTACTTTGTAAACATTGGTGAGTCAGTAATGCTTTAGATAAATAATTGTGTTTGTAAACATTGGTGAGTCAGTGATGCTTTAGATAAATAAATCTGTTTGTAAGTGTTGGTGAGGCACTAAATCTCTTCATTGACTCTCAATATTATACATGCATGCAAGGTGGCCATCAACAGTCCATCTAGACTTGTTTGTAGATGTGCATGTGTTTGAATATATTCATTGCTCAGTGAAGAATGGTGGTGTGTGAGTTTATGTGTGTGTGTGTGTGTGTGTGTGTGTGTGCACGCGTGTATGTGTGTGTGTGTAAGTGTGAGTGCGTATGAGTG
>JAODXP020001591.1:0-2500 GCA_027497455.2 Sardinella longiceps | reverse complement strand
TTTAAATGAAGTTGAAGAGTGGAAAAATCAACAACATAACCTGCAAACTATTGTTGAACCGAAGGATAGTGTATCTAATGTCACCAGAGCTACATCTAGGCGTTCTAAGTCCTCCACTTCGTCAGCTAGAATAGCAATAGCGGAGAAGGCTGCGCTTGAGGCACGCTCCAACGCTTTACCAGCATTGGCTTCAGCTTGAAGAAACGGTTTTAAAATCCAAAATGGAGCAAGTGGAAATTCAAGTTCAGATAGCAGAAGCTGATGCAAAAATTAAAGTGCTGAGTGACAATGGTGATGCAATGAATGCATATTTAGAAGAAAGTACGCATGCTATTACTGAACCAACTCTCCCTGATGCGTCAGCTATTGAATTTGCTCCTTTGGCTGCTGTACCAAAAACACCATTGCAAAAGGCTGTTAGACACATTCGTAGTGGGCCTAGCTCACAAGCTGCTGCTGTTCCTCCAGCCTCTTCATCCAGCCCTCAAGTTCAATCCAGTCATGATGTAGATCTGAATATGACGCTACAAACACAGAAACAGCTCACTGATGCCATGCTTAGGCAGCAAAATATTTCTCTGTTACCAAAGAGGGAAGTACCAGTCTTTGATGGTGATCCGCTATCTTTTCAGTCTTTTATTCATGCCTTTACATATCTGATAGAAGACAAGACAAGTAGCTGCCAGGATAGACTGTATTTTCTGGAGCAGTTTACTGCAGGCCAAGCTAAAGACCTTGTGCGTAGCTGCATGCACATGGATCCTCGTAGAGGATATACAGAAGCAAGACAGCTCCTTAAGAAACATTTTGGAGATGAAATTAAGATTGCTAATGCTTACCTGCAAAAAGCTTTGAATTGGAAGTCAATTAAAACTGATGATGGCAATGCTCTTCATGCCTATGCCTTGTATCTAAGAGAATGCTATAACGCTATGCAAGACTTGGAGTACATGGATGAATTGAACGTGGCCTCTAACTTGAAACTGCTGGTGTCTAAGCTCCCCTACAAGCTCCGTGAGCGATGGAGAACTGTAGCTTATGAATCCATAAAGAAAAACACCCGTATCCGATTCATACACCTGGTAGAGTTCTTAGAGACCCAGTCTAGCATGTTGCTACATCCTATATTCGGAGACATTAAAGACCCTGTTCCAGCCAAGGTTGTAACACCAAGACCAAAGACGCCAAACACAAAACCCTTTGAAAAGACTTTTGTTACCACGGTAATGCCAGCTGAAGAGCAGGTAGCATCACAGCCAGCTCAGACACAGCAAGCTAACCATCATGTTGTGGCTTTGTCTTCATGTAGCTTCTGTGCAGACAAACACGAAATAACAGACTGTAAAAAGCTCAGTTCAAAACCACATGATCAGAAAGTTGACTACCTAAAGAAAAATGGATACTGCTTTGGATGTCTAAAGAAAGGACACCTCAGTAAAAATTGTAATAGGAAAATGCTCTGTCAAATCTGTAAACGTAAGCATCCTACATTGTTGCACATCAGTAATGACAATGGAGGGAGAATGCAGACTGTGACCGTATCAAACACCTCGAACCACTCAGGCAGGCCTCCCGTCAACAGTGCCCTGGTCTCAGCTGGGAATGCAACAGGGGCCAGCAAGGAGTGTGCGCTAGCCATCGTGCCTGTTCAGGTGAAGGCATCCAAGGGGTCCAAAACCATCCAGACCTACGCCTTCCTGGATCCAGGCAGTTCGGCCACGTTCTGCACGGAGAACATCATGCGCCAGCTGAACACGAAAGGCCGCCGGACTGAAGTGGTGTTGTGGACGATGGGGCAGGAGCGTCCAGTAAAGAGCTATGAGCTTACAGGACTTGAGGTAGGCAACATGGACGGTAGTGTTTACATAGAGTTGCCTCATGTTTACACTCAGCCAAAAATTCCTGTGTCTAAAGAAAACCTACTTAGTCAACATGACTTGAAAAGATGGCCTTACCTGAATGCAGTAACATTGCAAAGGATTGATGCCAACATTGAGATCTTGATTGGAATGAATGTGCCAAAAGCTATGGAACCTTGGCGTGTGATTAATAGTCAAGGTAATGGACCATATGCAGTCAAAACACTCTTAGGATGGGTGGTCAGCGGCCCACTCAACACATCTGCTATGGAGAAGGGTGGCACAGCGTCAGTCACAGTCAATCGTGTCTCAATGCAAGAACTGAAGGATCTTCTCATCCATCAATATAACAACGACTTTCCAGAAAAGGATTATGAGGAGAAATTGGAGATGTCTGTTGAGGACAAGAAATTCATGGACATAACAACAAGGTCAGTCATTCACAAAAACGGTCATTATCACTTACCTTTGCCATTCCGTGATGATGTGTGCTTACCTGACAACAAGGAGGTCTCAGTGCAACGTGCAATGGGTCTCTCCAGACGATTCATTAAAGATTCTGTATATGCAAATGAGTACAAGACATTCATGGAAGATGTGCTCAAAAAAGGCTATGCAGAAAAGGTGCCACCATGTCAGCA
>JAODXP020001589.1:5000-10000 GCA_027497455.2 Sardinella longiceps | reverse complement strand
GGTCAAGTTGGCAGCTGACAACCTGCTGAACACAGAATACAGATCAGACACATGTTCGGGCCAGGTGGCGCTATGGAGAACCAAATCATCTAAATATGCCTCGCAATTGGGAATATCTTCCAAGATGTTATTAACGAGCCGTTGAAAAGTTGCCGGCGCGTTGCGGAGGCCAAAGGCCATAACTGTATACTGTAAAAAATGATCCGGTGTAACGAAAGCAGATATCTCCTTAGCCCGGTCCGATAATGGAATTTGCCAGTACCCTTTTAGCAAATCAATTTTGGTCATGAAAACAGCAGAACCAAGGCGATCTATGCAATCATCGATACGTGGCAACGGGTAGCTGTCAGGCTTTGTTATAGCGTTCACTCTTCGAAAATCTGTGCAAAAGCGCAGTGTACCATCACTTTTTGGGACTAGTAAACATGGTGAACTCCAGGGACTGATACTGGGTTCTGCAATGCTGTTTTCTAGCATGAATTTTACCTCAGCTTGAAACTGGAGACGCTTTTGCGGATTTACACGATATGCATGCTGCTTTATCGGACTTGTAGCACCCACATCAATATCGTGAACGGCAGCGGTAGTACGTCGCGGTACGTCAGTGAACAGGTCTTGATGCACTGTAATCAAAGAAGTTAAATCTTCACACTGTGAAGCAGAAAGATGAGACAAAAATGAATCCAAATTTTTAAGAACTTCAGAATTTCTTAATCTCCCCACAATTATCTCATTGGATGGACTATGCCCATCATCTTCCAACAAAGAGCCCTCGGTAGGAGAGAAAACGCCATTTTGCGCTGTAGGCGCCGGTAAAACAACTTCAGCACCTGACGTGACGGACAGCGCCACTCCAGCAGCAGAGGGAGCAGGCAGCTCCATTTCAGCACCAGAGGGAAAGGACAGCGCCGCCTTAGCTGCGCACTGATCCTTAACAGGAGAAACAGGCATTTTAGATTCATCGGTCTCACGAGCACAATAACGCTTCAGCCTATTGATATGGCATAGCCTAGACTTTTTCCTTCTGTCAGGAGTGGCGATAACATAGTTAAGGTCATTTACTCGCCGGAGCACGCGATATGGACCACTGTAACGGGCTTGTAAAGCAGAGCTCACAACAGGTAGCAAAACAAGCACTAGATCGCCTGGTTTAAATTCCCGGAAAACAGCCTTTTGGTCGTAACGCTGCTTCATTCGCTTCTGACAGAGACCCAAATTCTCCTTAGCTAGCTCACAGGCGCGACTGAGCCTATGGCGCATTTTAGTCACATAATCAGACAGATCATGATAAACATTTGTCTCAGTCAACCACGACTCTTTTAACAGGCGCAGAGGGCCGCGAACTGTGTGTCCGAAAACAAGCTCAGCCGGACTAAATCCCAAGCTTTCCTGTACGACCTCACGCACAGCAAACAAAACAAGTGGTACACCCTCATCCCAATCACGGTCGAATTCATGACAAAAACTCGTAAGCATAGTCTTAAGGGTTTGATGGAATCTCTCCAGAGCGCCCTGAGACTGAGGATGATACGGGGTAGATGTAACATGTTTAACAGCGAGCTGGCGGAGAGCTTCTTCGAAAATGCGAGATGTAAAGTTCGTGCCCCGATCGGTTTGAGCTACTTTCGGCAAGCCGAACAGCGAGAAGAAAACCAGGAGAGCCTTAATGACAATAGGAGTCGTGATCCTACGAAGAGGAATAGCCTCGGGAAAACGAGTCAGAGTACACATAATAGTGAGTAAATATTGATTGCCAGATTTTGTACGAGGCAACTGTCCTACGCAATCAAGTATGACATGCTCGAATGGCTCAGACGTAACAGGAATAGGCTGAAGTGGTGCTGGAGGAATAACCTGATTAGGTTTCCCTAAAACCTGACATAAATGGCATGTGCGACAATATTTTACCACATCTCGTTTAATTCCCGGCCAAAAGAAATGTCGTAAAATTCGGTCAGTAGTTTTATTCACGCCCAAATGTCCAGCAAAGTGATGGTCATGAGCTAAACTCAAAACTTCATCACGGCAAGAAACAGGAAGAACGACTTGGAGATAAACTCGCCACTCATCTTGAGCGGAGGCCGTAAGCGGTCTCCACTTTCTCATTAGAACGCCATCCCGAAGGAAATAACCATTAGGCGAAATTTCAATGTCATCTTCAGACATAGCTTCCGAAAATAAAGCAGCTAAAGAAGGATCTTTTTTCTGCTCGTTAATAAGTTGCTCACGACTTAGTGATAACTTAGAAGCACTAAACGAAGTAGGTGCTAAAGTGAGATCAGAGGAAGCATCATAACAGAGTGGTGATTGAGCAATAAATGTATCGCTAAGATCAAAGTCATCTTGTTCCTGTATTTGAGTATCTAGCGCAGATTTTGCCATGGCGCGCGTAACAACGTTAGACGAGAAAACATCTGGATACTGTGTAGATAACTCATCTGGACATGGAAGATCAGTACTGGCATGAGTCACAATAAGACCAGGGAGAATTTTCCCTTCAGCAATATCATTACCAAGTAACATGGAGATTCCCTCCACAGGCAGAGAAGGACGAATGCCTACTGTAAAATTGCCGGTAATCAATTCAGACGTCAATGTGATCTCATGTAAAGGGACATTAACGAAACCCATTTCGAATCCCCGCACTATAACACTCTCCCCAGTGAAAGACTGATCATTAAAGGGCAACACGTCTTGTAAAACAAAGCTTTGTGATGCGCCTGTGTCCCTTAGAATTTTAATACAGACACGGGCATTAGGCTCGCCAGGTAAAGCCACATAACCGTCAATAATAAAGGGTGCGAAACTCGGATTACTCAGAGACTTCGAAGACAGACTGGAAACACAAGCATTAGATTCAGTTTTATGTGGGACTGCGTGATACGAAGTCTTATTCTTGCGTTTTAAAGAGTAACATTCTGCCAGGACATGTCCACGTTTCTTGCAATAAGCACACGTTGGGATAGGAACATTAGGCCCTGACACACGCTTCTCCTGAACTGTCTCGCTAACGACTTCCTTTGATGTCTTAGGCACCTTTGAAAAGTTGGAATTATTCTGTGAAACCTTTACCGGGACAGTAGCTACACGCTTGTGCGTAAGGACATACTCGTCCGCTAAAACAGCCGCGCGAGAAGGAGTCAGATCTTTGTGCTCACTTATATGGGTGGCGACAGATTGTGGCAGACAATTTTTAAAATCCTCAAGGATAATCAAATCACGAAGGGCCTGAAAAGATGTTATTTCCTGGGAGTTAAGCCAGCGATCAAAGAGTAATACTTTCTCCCTGACAAACTCCACATATGTGAGACTTTCGGGTTTTTGATAATTGCGAAACTTTTGTCTATATGCTTCTGGCACCAATGCATAAACGCGCAAGACCGCCTGTTTCACTTTCTCATAATCAGCCGCGTCTTCTAACGTCAGTGAAGAATAAGCCTCTTGTGCTTTCCCTGTAAAAACACACTGAAGTGTCATTGTCCAGACATCTCGCGGCCATTTAAGTGTTGTAGCGACTCTTTCAAAGTGAGCAAAGAATTTATCCACTTCGCGTTCACTAAAAGGTGGTACCACGCGTATATTTCGCGTTACATCAAACTGGGTGGACTGAAGCATAACCCCGGCCTCACGGGCCTTTAACTCTAACTCTTTAACACGCAGTGCTTGAGTGTACTCCAAATCTTTCATTCTTAATTCATGTTCCCTTCGTTCTTTTTCCCTTAATAATTGTCTGTCTCCCTCCAATTTTGTCTTTTCCCGTTCCCATTCTATTTCCTTCTCCCTTAACTCTAATCTTTTCAACTCAAGTGTAGCTTTACTAGGAGACGGTGACGGTGCAGGATCAACAGAAAGCGCTTGAACATTACCAGAGTCTGCAGGCGAAGTCAGGGCTTCAGGATTCACTTTCTCCACCTCCCCAAACACTCCACGAGTATATAACTCTTCAAGAAGTTTCTTTTGAAGTTCGGCTTTAGGCGGACTACCACGGACATCGACTTTATAATGTCCTGCGACACGTAAAAGTTCATCGCGAGTCACTGATAATAAAACATCCTGAGTTGGATTTTTAATAAATTCCTCCAAGTCAAACATGACTTAAAGTACTGAATAAAGGCCAGACTAACAAAAAAGCAAAAATATATAATCACAGAATAGACAATTCACCGATAAACAAAGGCGTTTTTGTGGCGCGTAAAGAACAAAGGAGGTGAGCGCAGGTAGCCTGCGCGCACCCGACAGGCGCGCGATGCGCTTCAGTTTGGAAACAAGGAAATCCGACGATTGCAAAAATTGACTAAATTTACCGAAAAATAGTCACTACACGAAGGAACATCCTGGACTTGAGCCCCCAATTATGTTACATGACCATGTATGAAAAAAAGAATGATCTTGCAACATAAAGGCCACGGAAACCAGAATTCGGCAAAAGTAAATGTTTTAATGACAAACTAATGAGTGTGAAACAAGACAGCCTGGCGGCAGAGTGAAAACAGACAAAGAAAACTCTAGACTGAATAACTTAAAGGTTTGAATTCTTCCCTGCTCCCGTTCAAAAGAAAAGACAATAAATTATGTGAGTCTTCCGAGTCCACTACCTACTATCCTCGCTGACTCTGGAATACAAACGTGCTTGAAAATAAATACCGCCAAGCGTAAACTATTTACAATCAATTAATAATACTAAACATAATACGAAAGTGCTTCACACAACTTAGAAGAAGTTAGTTAAAGTAAGTGCAACAAAGGAAACATAACGCCGGCCAAGACCCAGCGCGCGAGCAGTGTCGGCGCAGTGACGGATCGGATAGGGGAGGGGCGTCAGAGCGAGAGAGAGGCCGGAGACGTCAAAACCCGCATCTTAAATACAGAAGGCTCAGCCCACACAATCAAGGATCCAATCACCTGATGAGACACACAGCAAACACACACACAAGCAAGGCAACACACAGACACAAGCAAAGCAATGCATGACCCTGTTATGCATAACACTTACAATAAGC
>JAODXP020001588.1:0-24847 GCA_027497455.2 Sardinella longiceps | reverse complement strand
ATAGTTAGTAAACATTTCAGTTAAAATGAAAGCAATGTAAAGACACTGAGTTGAGTTTTAAAGATTTTATTGAAGTGCCAGCAGTCTCCTGAACCGAAGAGGACCCTCTGGGCTTTTCCTGTTGCTGTCCACATCTGTCCATCACATAGAAGATTTTTATTAGAAAAATTAGGTTTTCTTTTTCAATAAAACTGTTGCAAATCAATCATCATATTCCTCTACATACCATTCTTTCCCATTCCCTCCATCTCTCCAGCACGTTATGAGGCATGGGGCCTGGAAAGACGTGTGGTGTGTTACAGTCCCGATTGTAATGGTCATTAGCAGCACCTGAGGGTAATCTGGATCATTCCTGATAGCGATTTTCATGTCAGGCTCCTGCTGTTCCTCCACCTGGCCATCAGGGTTGGCCATCTTATCTGTTGGGAGTTTTTGTGAGGTTAAAATCAACAACCTATTAAGTAGTGTGTCTGAACAGTGTCTGTTTGCTTCTGTTTGTCTCATTGGCAGATCTACAGGCCTTATACTTACCAGGAGTGCTATCTGGAGCATCCGGGGTGACCCTTCTCAACTCCTCTGCAACCAGGAGTTTTTGCAGGTTCCTTTTCTTCCTGGTGCAGTCATCATCAAGAGGGACACCCAGCGCCTCCAGTTCAGAAATTAGTTGGGCCTTGTTATATTTCTTGACCCTTTTCTTTATCAGTTCATGTGTCCGATCCTCATACCTCCGCGCTGCAAAGCAGCATCTCAAACACCAAGGAATCCACATGAAATCGTAGCAATAATCACCATAAAATGAACAATAAACCAGCTCTCTCTCAAACTCATCAAAGAATGAGCACTCTCAGCACTCTGTTGTGTTCTAGAACATGCTATTGTCTCCTAGATATGTTTATGACCTCACAGAATGTGTTTCCTAGATATGTTTATGACATCACAGACAACACACACACATACACACACACACACTCCACTAATATATCACCCCTACATACATACATACATACAGTACAAGCTGCTTGCTATTCTAAGTCCCCTCAAGATACTTACAAGACACGGGGTTCTTTCCCTCCATACAAACACTCACCAACAGACACAGTACACCTACACTACTCTCCCCATGTCCTTTTTATTGGCCCACACAATACACAACACTCAGAAAGGTCCCTGACCCTTGAAAATGCATGCAGCATGTTCCCTGATCATCACTCCCACTTCATCTCTCTGCCATTACATGCTCACCCTTCCCAAACACACACACACACACACACACACACACACACACACACACACACACACACACACACACACACACACACATTCCCCCTACTTTCGAATTACATTCACAACATTGGTACATGACATTAGCATCCATGATCTTGAGGATTTATTGCCACTACGATGTCAAAATAGATCAGAACTTGCCAGAGATCTGTTATTACTGAACGCGGAAGTTGTAGGCGTGAGAGCCAGGTGAGGAGAATACGTCATATCCAAACGGAAACCTATTTCAATTGCATTGGGCCAGACTGTATGACATAGTCAACAGTCAGCTTTAACCCAGGCTAACAGGTTCACACCACAGACTATCATTGTTCATGAATTGCCCCTTTGGGGATCAATAAAGTATCTATCTATCCATCCATCTATCGCTTTCTGGTCAGTAGCACACCAGATGAACTATCTTTTCTCTCTCTCTCTCTCTCTCTCTCTCTCTCTCCCACTCTCTCTCTCTGAGACCAAACACAGATGTGGACATTCTGAAGTGGTTTGAATTTGGAAATTATTTGACTTGATTTTGGAAAGTTTAATAAGAAGGTGTGAATGGATGGCTACAAGTTACTAAAATAGAACCACTTCCTCCATCTATTGCTACTGTATGTCATCTCACTTTAAAAGTGCAAAGAAAGAAACTAAAAAAAAAGAAGAAGAAGAAGAAGTACCTGGATAATCAACAGGTCAGAATAGCGAATTTGTCTGATGTCTAAAATGGTGGTAAAAAAATGTGAAATATTAGGTCTTAGAGATGTGTTGGTCTATACTTTATCATGAAAAGAAGAATTAAACAAATACGCAAACGCAACACATCTGTTACCTAGTTGTGGCCTTCAGTTTCACGAGTGTTTGGGTAAAGTTGTGCAGGAATTCTTTTTAGTAGTTTGATAGTCTAATAATCAGAATCAATCTGAACTTTGACATATATATAGTTAGTAAACATTTCAGTTAAAATGAAAGCAATGTAAAGACACTGAGTTGAGTTTTAAAGATTTTATTGAAGTGCCAGCAGTCTCCTGAACTGAAGAGGACCCTCTGGGCTTTTCTTGTTGCTGTACACATCTGTCCATCACATAGAAGATTTTTATTAGAAAAATTAGGTTTTCTTTTTCAATAAAACTGTTGCAAATCAATCATCATTTTCCTCTACATACCATTCTTTCCCATTCCCTCCATCTCTCCAGCACGTTATGAGGCATGGGGCCTGGAAAGACGTGTGGTGTGTTACAGTCCCGATTGTAATGGTCATTAGCAGCACCTGAGGGTAATCTGGATCATTCCTGATAGCGATTTTCATGTCAGGCTTCTGCTGTTCCTCCACCTGGCCATCAGGGTTGGCCATCTTATCTGTTGGGAGTTTTTGTGAGGTTAAAATCAACAACCTATTAAGTAGTGTGTCTGAACAGTGTCTGTTTGCTTCTGTTTGTCTCATTGGCAGATCTACAGGCCTTATACTTACCAGGAGTGCTATCTGGAGCATCCGGGGTGACCCTTCTCAACTCCTCTGCAACCAGGAGTTTTTGCAGGTTCCTTTTCTTCCTGGTGCAGTCATCATCAAGAGGGACACCCAACGCCTCCAGTTCAGAAATTAGTTGGGCCTTGTTATATTTCTTGACCCTTTTCTTTATCAGTTCATGTGTCCGATCCTCATACCTCCGCGCTGCAAAGCAGCATCTCAAACACCAAGGAATCCACATGAAATCGTAGCAATAATCACCATAAAATGAACAATAAACCAGCTCTCTCTCAAACTCATCAAAGACTGAGCACTCCCAGCACCCTGTTGTGTTCTAGAACATGCTATTGTCTCCTAGATATGTTTATGACCTCACAGAATGTGTTTCCTAGATATGTTTATGACATCACAGACAACACACACACATACACACACACACACACACACACACACACACACACACACACACACACACACACTCCACTAATATATCACCCCTACATACATACATACATACAGTACAAGCTGCTTGCTATTCTAAGTCCCCTCAAGATACTTACAAGACACGGGGTTCTTTCCCTCCATACAAACACTCACCAACAGACACAGTACACCTACACTACTCTCCCCATGTCCTCTTTATTGGCCCACACAATACACAACACTCAGAAAGGTCCCTGACCCTTGAAAATGCATGCAGCATGTTCCCTGATCATCACTCCCACTTCATCTCTCTGCCATTACATGCTCACCCTTCCCAAACACAGACACACACACACACACACACACACACACACACACACACACACACACACACACACACACACACACACACACACACACACACACACACACACACATTCCCCCTACTTTCGAATTACATTCACAACATTGGTACATGACATTAGCATCCATGATCTTGAGGATTTATTGCCACTACGATGTCAAAATAGATCAGAACTTGCCAGAGATCTGTTATTACTGAACGCGGAAGTTGTAGGCGTGAGAGCCAGGTGAGAGAATACGTCATATCCAAACGGAAACCTATTTCAATTGCATTGGGCCAGACTGTATGACATAGTCAACAGTCAGCTTTAACCCAGCTTTAACCCAGGCTTTGGTGTGATGTCTCACCAAAAATTATGGCTGACGTAGTTAGATCTGTTGTTCTATCTCACTTGGAGTATTGTCCTGTTATTTGGTCTAGCGCTGCTAAAAAACATCTCATGACATTGCAGATAGCCCAAAATAGGGCTGCCAGACTAGCATTAAGTTGCTCTTTTTACTCTAATGTTCTCAACATGCATAAAAAGCTATCATGGCTGACTGTGGAAACTAAGTGTGAATACCATATTTTAAGGTTTATGCATAATGTTATGTGGAAAAAGACACCATTTTTTTTCTGTGAGAGGCTGGTACAAGCTGGCGCCTGCCATAGTCATATCACTAGACAAGTGACTTCTGGTTTTTTAGTTACCCCAGCTCCACGCACAAATTATATGCTTAGAACTGTTCTCTATAGGGCTTCTATAAAGTGGAATAGTTTAGCCTTAAACTTCAAACAGACAGAGAACAGTATCTTATACAAAAGGTTGTTGAAAATCTACCTCCTAAATATGTGTTGTGAAAAATCTACCTTCTAAATATGTGCTCTTTCTGTCTCTTGTCATGTTTTCTGTATTTATAATGTACTGATGCTGCTGTGAGTGATTAGGCATTGTTTTTGTTTTGTTTAGATATTTTTATATATATATATAATGTATTTGTGTTTCTAATGTACTTTGTATTTTAATGGTGGACCCCAGGAAGACTAGCATCCACTTTGGAAGCTAATGGGGCTCCAAATAAAGAATAAGAATAAGAAGAATAAGGCTAACAGGTTCACACCACAGACTGTCATTGTTCATGAATTGCCCCTTTGGGGATCAATAAAGTATCTATCTATCCATCCATCTATCCATCTATCGCTTTCTGGTCAGTAGCACACTAGATGAACTCTCTCTCTCTCTCTCTCTCTCTCTCTCTCTCTCTCTCTCTCTCTCTCTCTCTCCCCACTGTCTCTCTCTGAGCCCAAACACAGATGTGGACATTCTGAAGTGGTTTGAATTTGGAAATTATTTGACTTGATTTTGGAAAGTTTAATAAGAAGGTGTGAATGGATGGCTACAAGTTACTAAAATAGAACCACTTCCTCCATCTATTGCTACTGTATGTCATCTCACTTTAAAAGTGCAAAGAAAGAAACTAAAAAAAAAAGAAAAAGAAGAAGAAGTACCTGGATAATCAACAGGTCAGAATAGCGAATTTGTCTGATGTCTAAAATGGTGGTAAAAAAATGTGAAAATTAGGTCTTAGAGATGCGTTGGTCTATACTTTATCATGAAAAGAAGAATTAAACAAATACGCAAACGCAACACATCTGTTACCTTGTTGTGGCCTTCAGTTTCATGAGTGTTTGGGTAAAGTTGTGCAGGAATTCTTTTTAGTAGTTTGATAGTCTAATAATCAGAATCAATCTGAACTTTGACATATATATATAGTTAGTAAACATTTCAGTTAAAATGAAAGCAATGTAAAGACACTGAGTTGAGTTTTAAAGATTTTATTGAAGTGCCAGCAGCCTCCTGAACCGAAGAGGACCCTCTGGGCTTTTCTTGTTGCTGTCCACATCTGTCCATCACATAGAAGATTTTTATTAGAAAAATTAGGTTTTCTTTTTCAATAAAACTGTTGCAAATCAATCAATAATTCATCATTTTCCTCTACATACCATTCTTTCCCATTCCCTCCATCTCTCCAGCACGTTATGAGGCATGGGGCCTGGAAAGACGTGTGGTGTGTTACAGTCCCGATTGTAATGGTCATTAGCAGCACCTGAGGGTAATCTGGATCATTCCTGATAGCGATTTTCATGTCAGGCTCCTGCTGTTCCTCCACCTGGCCATCAGGGTTGGCCATCTTATCTGTTGGGAGTTTTTGTGAGGTTAAAATCAACAACCTATTAAGTAGTGTGTCTGAACAGTGTCTGTTTGCTTCTGTTTGTGTCATTGGCAGATCTACAGGCCTTATACTTACCAGGAGTGCTATCTGGAGCATCCGGGGTGACCCTTCTCAACTCCTCTGCAACCAGGAGTTTTTGCAGGTTCCTTTTCTTCCTGGTGCAGTCATCATCAAGAGGGACACCCAGCGCCTCCAGTTCAGAAATTAGTTGGGCCTTGTTATATTTCTTGACCCTTTTCTTTATCAGTTCATGTGTCCGATCCTCATACCTCCGCGCTGCAAAGCAGCATCTCAAACACCAAGGAATCCACATGAAATCGTAGCAATAATCACCATAAAATGAACAATAAACCAGCTCTCTCTCAAACTCATCAATGAATGAGCACTCCCAGCACTCTGTTGTGTTCTAGAACATGCTATTGTCTCCTAGATATGTTTATGACCTCACAGAATGTGTTTCCTAGATATGTTTATGACATCACAGACAACACACACAGACACACACACACGGAAGATCTGATATCATCATCCATCCATCCATATCACCAAGTAATTAAGAGTCCAGGATCAATGTCAAACTTGTTGTCCTGGATCAATGGGTTAGGTTTAGGGCTAGGGTTAAGGTTAGGGTTAGGGTTAGGGTTAGGGTTAGAGTACATTGATCCAGGACAAACACGTTTAACATTGATCCTGGACTCTTAATTACTTGGTGATATCAGATCTTGCCACACACACACACACACACACACACACACACGTCACACACCACTAATATCAGACTCTGCCATTACATGCTCACCCTTCTTAAACACACACACACACACATACATATTTTATTTTTTACTGTTTGAAGTTTGTCCTGTTGTGGTTCTTTGGTTGGTCTTCTTTGTAGTCTGCGTCTCATTTAGGAGGAGTCTGCTTACAGCTTGTTTAACAAGCTGAACTATCACCAAATATCCTCCCAGATTGCACAAACACAGCAATGAGAGAGAGAGAGAGAGAGAGCGAGAGAAGAGAGAGAGAGAGAGAGAGAGATCTGTTTGGGCCTCATAAAGACTAATTAAAAAAATGTGGCATCAGGCTGACTTGCACCGGAAACATCGGATGAGAACTGACATGATGACAGTTTCAAAAGAACGTCTTTCTTCTCTGTGCTGCCTAAGAGACAGCTAAAGGGCAAGTCAAGATCATAGGCCTACTGTATGCTGTGAAAAAGAAAAGGTGAATCATCTGATGCCAGGAACTGTTGGACCATCTCTGTGTCTCCTGCTGCAATAACTTCTGTTCTTTTCTGCAGTTTCTTTTTTCTTTTTTTCTTTTTCTTTTAAAGAGGGCTTTCTCGGGATGTGGGAATCGGAGGGTAACAGGATCAAACAGTCATGCTCCATTACCCAGACCTGTGCAGGAGTAGCCAGCTCGACAGGAGCTGAGGAAAAATCGATGGGGCACATTAATCAAAACAACAGTAGCTAGAGAAGCCTCACGTCACCTGCTCGCTGTCCGTCCGTTTGTCTGCCTGCTCGTCTCGGCGAGTGCGGGTCACCTCACCTCCTGAGCCAGAGCCAGAGCCAGAGACACACGACGCGAGGAAGGGTTGGCCGTGTGCTGCACTGAACAGACACAAGCTAGTGGTTTTCTCTGAGCGCTGACATCAGTCTGGCCAATGCATAAGGTCAAGCTGAGTTTGCTGGTGTTGTGTTTGAGGTGGAGGGCAGGGGACGGAGGGGGTGTGGGGTTTTGTTTTAGGGGAAACAGCCAGAGTTTGCCCACTGATCTGATTACAGTTGGATTGTGCATTCTATTGCCATGCATCCTCCTGAAAACTGCTGCAGAAGTTGACACCACTGTGTGTGTGTGTGTGTGTGTGTGTGTGTGTGTGTGTTGTTTTTTATACCAGCCTACTGTAGGTGTGCATGTGTGTGTTTGTCTATTTGCGTCCTGCTCTCTCTCTCTCTCTTTTTTTATTCCTTGTTTGTGTATTCGCATGGATGCACACCTGTGTGTGTGTGTGTGTGTGTGTGTGTGTGTGAATCTGTGTGCATGTGTGTACGTGTCTGTCTGTGTCCTTTGATTGTGCGTCTGTGTGTGCGCACGCATGTACGATTGTTTTATTGTGTATTTGATTGTCTGTGTGTATTTGACTGTTTGTGTATTTCAAGCTCATTTCCATCCTCTGTAGGCTACTGTTGGCTGTGCTGTCGGGTCAGTGATTGCCTGAAGGAGAAGTGCTGTTTGCCTCTGATATTTTTGGGTGGGAGTGTTTTCTGAGGAATTTATTTTTCTCCCTCGGACACAGATTGTTGCTGAGCAAGACATACTTACCAGGTCACTGCACAAACTATGGATGTGAACGTGCCGTACAAGAGTGCATTTACAGTTGGCCTAATTCAGCTTGATCAATAACAAATGTAGGCTTCTGTTCATGTTCTAGTTGGAAAATAAAGTTCACATCCATAAGGTCTTGTAAGGTACTCTGCACAAACTATGGATGTGAACTTTATCTTTCAACTAGAACAAGAACAGAAGCCTACATTTGTTATTGATCAAGTTGAATTAGGCCTACTGTAAATGCACTCTTGTACGGCACGTCTTGTAAGGTACTTTTTTTACTTGCCAAAGACTTTTTTGCTTGCTGTTCCAACAAACATAAATGTTTTGTAGAGGAGGAAGAGGCTCGAAGGCTGTGAGAAGGCAGAGAGTGTGTGTGCATGTGTAACCCAAGCTTCAGTGATCTACAACAGATTTCAAACAGTAACAACAGATTCGCCAACAAGCCACTCATGAAGGGAACGTTCAAGCCCCCCAGCAGGTGAAGAGAGTTCCTTCTACTTTCTAATGAAATCTAACAAGAAACACCCCAAAGAAAGACAGAAGGAGGGAGAGAGAGAGAGAGAGAGAGAGAGAGAGAGAGAGAGAGAGAGAGAGAGAGAGAGAGAGAGAGAGAGAGAGAAATAGTCAAACGAATGTGCATTAGCTGGAATCTAAAAGTGGAAAAGTGGAAGCCCACATGCAGGCTGAGATGTTTAGGGATGAGCTGCAGTGTGCCACACCTGCAGACTGAAACACACATGTCATGCATGTGGAGATCTCACCAGCACTACACACATCCAACCTAAGAGTTACACTGCAGTCACAACATATCAACAAACACAAAAACACTCACACCCAAATTGCACCACACCACCTCGCATTTGCCATTTTCTAAAGAACATTCCTGACAGTACATAACCCAACAGAAAATACAGACGACATATCAATATATTTTCATCAATAAATGATCAATCGGTTCGTTTGGACTCGGTTCAAGCCCAGGTTTAGTCAATGGTGGTCTTATCCACTGATCTCTAAGAAGAAGAAATGATTCTTTCTAAATCAATAGTATTTTCAGTGAGGGCTGAGCTGGTAGGTCTTTATGGTTATGATGTTCACCAAATGTTCCATCTGAGCATTCATACTGGCAAAAGCACTGCCGTTACTATAGAAACTAGAAGCACGTCTTTGGTTCCACATCTAGCCAGACCTGGCAAGAAAGTTAGATGCACATCCAATGCTTTTGTTAATGATAAGGCATGGTATAGTTTACCACATCACCCATTCTCACATACAGTAGTTTGCCTCCACTGAATTGTGATTGTAGATAAGATCTCTCTGAATTACAGGCTCTTTGATCCTGATAGATTCCCGTAAAGCAGCAGAAAAGGTAGGCCTAGACATTACCTGTTTTTACCATTTCGTTGATATATATTTGATGACTGGTTTGAACATTTCCCTTTGACTGTTTATCTAACTAACTTGATTGGTTGATGTATTGAGGATGAGTTTTGGGATTAGGGACTAATCATTAGTCTATTTCATGTTTTTCATCGTATTTTCCATGCAATAAAATGACTTAAATGGATAAAATGAAAATTTAGGAGTGACTTGACCAAGAGTACAAAGAAGACAGACTCATTCAAGGTACATGCTTTACCGGCTGGGTCAAGTAAAACACTCCAGAATGAACCATATAACACTTATTAAGGAGGATCAGCACTTTATAGTGTTGAGTAGTAACCTCCGTCATAACATGTCTTTGCTATGCTCTCTCTCTCTCTCTCTCTCTCTCTCTCTCTCTCTCTCTCTCTCTCTCTCTCTCACACACACACACACACACACACTACTCTACTCATCAAGGTCTCTCTTGCATTTTGATCTTCTCTCTTCCCCCTTGTCTCTCCCCCTCTCTCTCCTCTATCTCTCTTTCTCTCTCCAGTGTCTTCATCACTCTATTTGTATGTTTATCTGTTGTGTGTGTGTGTGTGTGTGTGTGTGTGTGTGTGTGTGTGTGTGTGTGTGTGTGTGTGTGTGTGTGTGTGTGTGTGTGTGCGTGTGTGTGTTGGTATGTTTAAGGACAGTGAGAGGGAGTGTCCCTCCCTCCCTCCCTCTGTGACAGTCCATGCGTGTGGCGGGGTGGCTCCAGGTTGGCACCAGCTCTAAGAGAGTAGACGTGTGACAAGCAAGCATTGTCAGGACCTCCTGTGAAGTAAATGATCCAGTCAGCCATAATCCTTGTCAAACAGAATGGCAGTGTTCCCCCCGCGGAGCCGTCTTCATCTTCATCCTCACAGCCTTACAGCCGGCTGCCTAATTAGCCTTGAGGAGCGACAGAGACTGCTAATCCCACGGAGGTGTGAGGAGGAGAAGAGAGAGAGAGAGAGGGAGGAAAGGATGGCAAGAATGAGAGAGGAGGCAGACAGAGAGGTAAAAAGACAGATAGGGAATCTAAATATACTCAAGACAGCCACCAAACACTGTGATTATACCACTAGTCGACCAGTAGGGGTCATCCCTGTCCAGGCCAGATAGTTGCACTCAGAGGTGCACACACAGTCCCCAAGGTGTTTCCAACACAATTAGGCATCATTCACAACCCTAACAGACACCATGAATATTTATACAGAGCGCTTATTATTTGAGTCTCGCTGCCAACGTCCATTAGCAAGTGCAGTATGCACAAATCCATAACATCATTAGACATGGGCAGCATGCACTGGATGCTCGAGCACTCAATCTGCTAAGTGAGGCGAGAGGTGGCTAGACTCAAAACCACACGTCCCTGGAAAATAAGCCAGACTATAGTATACTTGTATAGCCAACAAAGGCCAGAGGGCTGGGTCTGTAGTTAGGGGTGCCTTCAAGTGAGTTCTGATGTATAATGTGTGGATTTGTTAGAGGGTTTGGGGACTGAGTGCACTCCCTTTGAAAAAAAAAAAAGTTTACTTTAAATTTGTAGTTTATTTGGTGCAAACAGTGTTGTTTGCCAGAACAGGTTGCCACAAGTTTACTGCAGTCAACCACTAGTGGCAAAGCTCATTTCAATCTTCTCTTGCTTGTGCTGTTCCTGTGGGTCAGTGATTGCCCGAAGATGATTGGCTCCTCAGAAATGCTTCCCAAAACCTGCCAAAATTGGTGATTGGCTTTGATTTGGCCCGGCAAAACAGTGCAAAAATTTGTGTTTGCAAAAAAGTAGCTTTGTGTCCACCCAATGTTGCACATGAATGATGAAGCAATGTTTTCACAAGTGCACAAACATGTTTCTGCAGTTGTTGTAGGGGCTGTGAATCTCACACAATGCTGAGGCACCCAATAGTTCTGGGAAACATCCCATGACTTTTCAGCTTTTATCAATCTGGGGAAATGGGCTATATACAGGGTTCGAGTTATGATTCCATCTTCGTGGGAGCCCATGAATTAATAGCGGGGGAGGGGGTGTATGGGATGTTTTTTTTTTTTTCGTTCTCCAGTCTGCGCAACTGCGCATGAGTTTGGTAAAGGCTTTGCGGACTTTTGAAAGTAATGGGAAGCAAGCACTGACCTTACAATGTGAGAAGTTGACAATGTCTCTCTCTATCTCTCTCTCCCGGACCTCTGGCTGAATGTTATGCATAACGATGAACTGGCACTTATTAATTTCGGTGAATATGCTACTTGCGCGAAATCCTCGATAAAGTTTACATCATGCGCAGCATGATCGGAATAGCCTGGTTAAAGCAATATCTAGGAGAGAGGTTGACCTAGGGAGAGCCGCGCATTATCTTACTATCTGGAGCTACAGTAGGCCTATGTTTGGCTTTATTGAAGTAGGCTGAAACCGAAATAAGCAAGCGGCCACATTTTCAGTGGCATTGTAACGGAGTGTGTCCGGCGGGTGGTAGACTCAAGGCATGGAAACGGAATAATGCAGACGTCTTTCTTTTATTTTATATTATGCCACCGGCGGGGTGCATAACATAACAAATTAACAAACAAACTAAACAAACAAAACACTGATCAAACTGAAAATAATCAGGGGCAAGGCCCACAAACTAGGCAATATAACATACCATCATTAGATCCTCTCGCGTCAGAGGCAAACCCCGACTGTTACGCACGGTAACTATCGGTCACAACCAAATCATGGTTTACAATCAATTAAGACATTGATTTGTGTTTGCAACCTATACATTGCAACTGCGCAAGCATACCGTGCCCCTTTATCATCAGAGAACATAATAACAGCATGCCAATAAGGCAATAACACAAAAAGAAAAGATGATCAAAAACACCCCTGTAACAAGCGCTTGGCGCGCTCGCAACTCCATAAAAAGGTTCCACCTCCCATAGCTCGGTTTGATCCCCGCTTATGATAACTTTATTTGTCAGTAAAATATTATACTATTGTATTGTCAGAGCCCCCACAGATGTTTGAGTTTGCTGCTTTCATGGGAGCCAGACCTCTCTCTATGGGAGCTCAGCTCCCCTGGCTCCCACCTAACTCGAACCCTGGCTATATATAGCTTATGCTGACAGACACTTCAGACACCATCAACATTCAAGACAACACACATTTGAGTATTTTTCAAGACGATTTTTTTGGCTTGCAACATGCTTCAAGTGTTTTTCCCTGACAAAGACTGCTCAGAGTCTTGAGCATTATTTTATTACAATTTGCTTTCAGAGAAGACATATGGGTGACTGTCTGAAGTACAAATTGAGGAAATGTTGCCATCTGTCTGTAGATGACTTTCATGTTTCTGTTGCCTGGGAGTAGAAAGAGAGGATGTCTGTGTCTGTGCACCTCATTATTCACACAGGTGCCAACCCTCTGCTTGATTGGCCTCTCAAAAGGAAGCTTCAACAAGTTAAATGTGCAGTTTGATCTCTCTCTCTCTCTCTCTCTCTCTCTCTCTCTCTCTCTCTCTCTCTCTTTCTTTCTCTATGGGTGCCATAAATATTTGATCTCTCTTTCATGTCATTAGAGTGTAATTAACTTTGCTGCATGGTGTTGAGTAGTCAGACAGTGAGAGAATGGTTCTGGAGAAAAAGTTAAATAAAGTGGAATTACAATATGAGTATTTCCTTGGGCTGCTGGACTAAAAGCACATTAGTGATAATGGTGCCTCCTTCCTTTTCCACTGTCGATTCCAATGCCAGTGCTTTTACTCTTCTCACCCCCACCATCCCCATTATGATAATGTAATTTAAGATTCTGTCACCCCTAATCCATAGTCATTAAGTCATAAAGTGACTTTACTATGAATATATGATTTTCCTGTTGATGATCTAAAGCAATGCAGAAAAAAGGGATTTTAAAACGCCTCCCCCATGGACCCAGGCAGGCGCACAGAGGAGGAGATCTGCCTTTTTAATATACAGGCAAATACAGAGCATCCATCATAAAGCCCTTTGGCCCAGCCAAGATAATAAGTGCAGGTGAGAAACAGTGAGTTAAGCTCGGAGTAGACACACATATACGATTGACTTGCGGCATGAGTCAGAAGACGGGTAGCAACAGCGTCTCAGTGCTGATCAAGCTGGAGTACTGAGAGGGACCATCAATACTGAGAATGAACGCTGAATATATACCTGAGGAATGACACACTTAGAGGCAGAGGCAGTGCAGTATAGTGGCTTTGATTAAAGTAGTGCTGCGCAAAATGGTATTTCAGGATTGGTTTTGATAAAAGGGAAGAAAAGTCATGACCCAATGTAATAATGTCCCACCAATGCAATAAACCACCAATACAATAAAAACTATGCACTTTTTAGATGTAATAATCCAGCCAATGCCTACTGTTAATGTCATTTTCCCACCAATGTATTAATCCTTACTTGGCAGGAAGTTATTACATTGGTGGGAACATTGGAAAAGGTTATTACATTAACCTTCCCCAAAGTTATAAATTACTGATATAGTGAAATTTTAACTGATTATTTTTGTGATGGTCGCAGCAGTGCAGTTAGCAGTCATAGTTGTTGCTTGAGGCCCTTTTCTTCCTGTCACTGGACTGAACAGGGTCAAAATTTTAACGAATAAATACAAAAAAGGCAAAACCTTTTTTTATTTGCACATTTTCTGAAATAACTTGTGGGTCCATGTCAATGAGCCATAATTTACTGAAATAGGCAATAAATTGTAACTGAGTTTTAATGTGTAGCTTTTGTCCTGGGAGACTATTTGCCCCTGCTATCACATTTGAGACAATTTGGGTGGTTGGTATGTACCACTTATTGCCAGGAAAAAAAGTGAAAGGAATTTGGGGAATTTTAGAGGTTATCTTTGTTTTCATCAGTGACTCCTGACAAACTGAAACACTTGTGCCCTTGAAACTAGGTGGGTATTTTTGTACATTAACTCAAGAACCTCACTCACGTCAGATGATTCATAGCAAGGCTACTCCATCTGAGATCCGTTCATAAGAGAGTTGTTTTAGAGGACTGGATGTCATCAAAAATTCTTGCATATAATTGGATAAACCACTTGTCCGTCATCTTACTTCAACCACTTACATCAGTTGCATCCTGTGTTGTAGTTTTTCCCCTTTTCCAAACAAACATAAACGCTGGTATTTGTGGCATAATTGCCATAATACTCGATTTAACTCACATAATATAGATGTCCCTTTCATATACTGTTAGTTGTGTTTTGTAAGTTTGTCAGAGATGAGCTACGTCAAAAATCCTGCCCGGTGCTTCGTACAGTCTCCTGGTTGGTTCGTCCGTTCAATGTCGGTCCTGAAATCCCTTTCAATGGACTGGATATCAGATGCTTGAGCTCAAAGGGGTGCTGCTGCATCTGACGTGAGTGAGGTTAATACTGGAGCATCTGAGCCAATAATATATCAGAGGGATATACTGTACTGTAGGTCTCATAGCCTAGAACTCTGGACGTACTCTAGCGCTAGCAAATTGAATTTACTCAGCAAGTATGTGTAGTCATCAGCCATAGGTTTTATGCAGACATCGGTGGTGTCTGAGCTGTTTAAATCCAAAGGCAATGCTGTAGGTTGTATTTAAACTTTGTGGTGTTTAGTCTCAGGGCCGGTTCTAGCCTTTTTGGTGCCCTAGGCCAGATTTGAGTTTTGTCCCCCTTTTTCTAAAAATACAAGAGAAAAACTGAAAAAAAAGGTAAGAAATGCTTTGTGATGCCCCCTAATATTTGGTGCCCTAGGCGACCGCCCCATTTGTCTATGCCTAGAACCGGCCCTGTTTAGCCTATCACAATGTTCCATCTGGACAGGGAGTCATTGGGCAGGTACAGTATGCTACATAGGGTCAATGTCCATTCCCAGGGGCGCACCAAATTCCAACTTTGGGCCCTGGTAACTCAGTCCCCTGTTCCCCCCTGTTCCTCCCACTACGATGCCCTTGCCCATTCCACTGATTGATCTGCAAGCAGAAGTCAGCATATAACTTTAAATCAATATACCATTTAATCTGCACATATTTTTACCTCCAAATCAATATTTCAAAACACTAGGCTACTCAGCAGGTTTTCAACTTTTCAATATTTCTCAGACTGTGTAGCTAAATATAAGAAGACTAAAGCTACAGAGCAAAAGAGTAAGATTTGCATTGTATTCACTGATACATGTTCACTGACTGCGTCCAGTCTTTAAACTGAATCAGAGAGAAATGAAACAAATGATTATGTGTTACCTATTCTGCAGTGCCGTGCTCTTTTCTCAGACTGTGCTGCAACTAAAGCAGAATAGGCCAGGGCAGGAAGCACTATCAGCCTAGTGGAAGTGTCCTGGTGCTCAGAGAGGACATCTCCTAATACACAGATTCTTGGCTTCACCCAGTCTGTTGCAAGGGGACAGGCAGAGAAACAGAGACAGTAGCTAGGTGAAATATATTGTCTCATCTCCTACTAGCTATCAACATTACTTACTGTAGTTTGCGCAGTAGATGCTGTAGGAGAGGCTGTACTTAAGATGAGAGGTTCTGACTCACTGTAGTCATAACATCCCATGACATTTGTCGCAAAGAAGGGATTCCCTGGTGTCCTGCCTGAAGTCCCAACCTGGCTCATTCTATGTGGCCTCCTGATTGTCCCCCACTGTAATTGGCTCATTCATCCCTCGCCTCACTCTCCACCTAAAGCTGGTGTGTGGGGGAGCTCTGGCACATAATGGCTGCCATGCATCATGGGTGGTGGGGAGTGAAGTCCCCCCTTCAGTGTAAAGCACTGTAGGTGTGGACAAAATAGCTCTACAACTAGACATTTTTGTTGTTGCTGGAGAGAGAGAGAGAGAGAGAGAGAGAGAGAGAGAGAGAGAGAGAGAGAGAGAGTGAATCAATTCACAGATAGACCCAACAAAGCTGATGCAAGGACAGAGGATGTCAGAAGAAGATGGTGCTGTGTTGGAGAACAGAGATATCAATAGGGGAAACGGCAAGCAGAAATCTCCAGCGATCAATGGGCGTCTTGGTCCATCTGATTAACAGTGGAAGAGGAAAACAGTGTGTGTGTGTGTGTGTGTGTGTGTGTGTGTGTGTGTGTGTGTGTGTGTGTATGTTAAAGGCCAAAACAATTAGATTGTAATTTTTGTTTGTTTGAGCTTCAGATGTAAAAAATATGATAATTTGGGTGGCTGTACTGTGTGTGTGTGTGTGTGTGTGTGTGTGTGTGTGTGTGTGTGTGTAGTTCTGTGCATGTATAAGAATGGATATGGAGGGGATAGATACACATATATACACATAATTCTCACTGCCATCCCATATTTACCCTGTAGGAACCACCTCAAAATAGTTGCAACATGTTACAGCAGCTGCATTGCTATCAAAAACTAATTAGCAACATCTAAGAGAGCTAGTAAGGCTTTGGTAAATGTTTGGAAGGCTTTTGTGCCTTTCAGATAGCTAGTTCCAGTTTTGCTTAAACTCTTTGTACAATTTGTTGACCATTTCTACTGTCTACATTAACTGTGTTGGTCACCTAGCTTTTTTAATTTGAAACTCAAAACACTGAATGTGAAATGGGAGAGACCTTTATTTACTTATTAAGGAAGTTTTATCTTTATAAACTAGTTGACAAAAGAGGGAAAAAAAACAATTCTGAAAACATTCTGTGTATATGCCTATCTAAGAAAAATGGGTAACCCTTTCTTTTACAGTCCCCCAATTACCAGGTATTTACCTGGTAACAACATGGTAATTTCAAATAATTACATGGTAACTACCATAGGTAAAAGGATGGTAATTACATAGAAATTATGTATTAATTACATAGAAATACCTTAATTATTACCATGAAACTATTTGGTATTAATTGGTAATTATTACTGGAATTATGGTAGTAACAAAAACCCTAATTATCAGGTATTTACCTGGTAACAATGTGGTAATTGCAAAGTATTACATGGTAACTAACACAGGTAAAAGGATGGTAAATACAAAGAAAATATATGGTAATTACATGGAAATACCCTAATTATTACCATGAAACTATTTTGCATTAATGGGTAATTACTACTGCAATTATGGTGGTAACTACAAAATATAACCCAATAACCATGTAAAAACAGAGAAATTATGACCTTATTACCTAGTAGTTTCATCCTATTTACCATGCAATTATGCTGTTTTGGCTGGTAATAACTGTTCTGAAAATAGTGTTTTCCAGGAAAGAACACAGTTGTTCCTAAGAAACTATGTCCTGTAAGCACTATACCCATTTATCAGGCATGGGTTTATTCAGTACTTACCCGGTAACAACAACTGCAGAAGTAACTCCATCAGGGTTCAGGTCTTCTTTATTAGTGGGTAATTGCATATGTTGATTGAAATTTACTTGGCAAATACATGGTAAAATAAAATGTGTTCATCAAACAATTGAAATTGTCACTATGCATTTTCTGCCATTTTACCAAGTAAAACTGGACTATTTTCCAGGTAAATATGATGGAACTGGACTGTAAAAGAAAGTCTACATTGTTTCCATGGTATTAACAACCTCTTACCAAGTAACTACACAAACACTGATCTCTTTTGCCATAAAAATCACTGAAATCATTGTCACCTATTTTCTGCAATATTACCAGGTAATACTAGTCTTTTTTTCCTGGTAAGTACGATGAAACTGGACTGTAAAGGAAAGTCTGAATTGTTCCCATTGTATTAACAACTTCTTACCAAGTAATTACACAAATATCAATCCTTTTTTTCTTTACAAGCCACTGCAAACATTGTCACATATTTTCTACATTATTACCATGCAAAGCTGGGCTATTTTCCAGGTAATTATGATGGAACTGGACTGTAAAAGAAAGTCTGAATTGTTCCAATGATATTAACAACTTCTTATCAAGTAATTACACAAATATCAATCTTTTTATTAAGAGCCACTGAAAACATTGTCACATATTTTCTACAGTATTACCAGGTAATACTGGGGTATTTTCCTGGTAAATATGATGAAACTGGACTGTACTAGAAAGTCTGAATTCTTCCATTGTGCTAACAATCTTGCCAGGTAATTATGATGAATATCATCTGTATTCTGTTACAAGCCACTGCAAGCATTGTCACATACTTTCTACATTATTACCATGGTATTAACAACTTCTTACCAAGTAATTGCACAAACATTGATCTCTTCTTCCTTACAAACCACTGAAAACATTGTCACATATTTTCTACATCATTACCTGGTAAAAGCGGACTATTTTCCAGGTACATATGATGAAACTGGACTGTAAAAGAAAGTCTGCATTGTTCCCATGGCATTAACAACTTCTTACCAAGTAATTACACAAATATCAATCTCTTTTTCTATTAAAAAAACACTACAAACATTGTCACTGTATTGTCGCTGTATTTTCTGTATTATTACCAGGTAAAAACAAACTATTTTCCAGGTAAATATGATAAAACTGGACTGTCAAAGGATTTATCAGTTGTTCCCATGGTATTAACAATGTCTTACCAAGTAGTTACACAAAGGTTGATTTCTTCTTAATTCCAACCATTCTAAATCACCATGTGCTGTATTTATGGCAACATTACCAGGTAAAACGGGACTATTTTCCAGGTAAGTAAGATGAACCATACAGGAAAGTCATGGTATTTACTTCTGTTATAGTAATTGTGAAAAACTGTAATTGACTCTCATTTCTACAGCGGTCTTCTTAAATGCAATAATGAGACAAAGATGTGCAAGAATGAGAAAACATAAAGTAAAAGTGCATTCAAGTGAATGTTCAAGTACATGAATGTGCATGAATGGAATGTCCATATTTGTATGGGCAACTGTTGGGAACATGTGGAAAAAGAAACAAAAACAGTTCACTGTGTGAACAGAATAATAAATGCACACAGTAGGATAACTCAGTGAAACTAGCCCTTTAAAGTGTGTGTATAAAAAAGTCCTTTTCTGTGTGAAAGAACAAGCTTATCTTTTATCCACATGCAATGTTTGGATGTTGAGGTAGATGCTGAAGACACCAAATGGCAGTTGGCCAGGCCGCCATAGTCGCCATGAGGTTACGTAGGACAGCTTTGCACCATCTTGCAGATTGCAAATCTTCTTCCTATGGCCTGTATTTTTATTCAAATAATGCACATGAGACACATAACATGTCTAAGGCATTAGAAAAGTTTGATATGAAGATTTTGGTTTCAGTTTATGCATGTGTTTTCCTAATCAGGCAACCCCAATTTTAAATTCTAACCCTACCCTAACCCTGTAATGCAAAGTAGTCAGACAGCAACCCTTGGCCACTTATCTTTCAAGATTCAAGATTCAAGAATTGTATGTGCAGAAGTTTCTGGTAGAATAATAATATAGATTAGAAAAAGAATGCAAAGAACAGTAGAATGCATTTTCATGCATTCTAATTGGTCATTCATCCTATTGCCTGTGTGGGGTAAAAATATTTTGGTCTCAGTGAATGCACTTTCCTAATCTGGCAACCCAAATTTTAGCTTAAGCTTGGCATAGATGCTGAAATGTAATGTAGAATACCAGTACAAAGTGCTGCTATCTGGCAACGTCACAATCCAGTGCCCATGCTAATCTAAAACTAAAAATAATGCTAAACTTGGTGTTGTCAGATTACAATAATGCATGCACTAAGACCAAAATGCTTTTACCCACATGTGTTACTAGGTAAGTGGGCGAATAACCAGCTTTCATCAAAGGTGCAATATCCCTTTAAATCCTTTCAATGGAATAGTCCTTTAAATTAAGTCCTGTTGCCTAATGAAAACAATGCCTTTGTGAAATTATTTTCTACCTATGGTTGTTTGCAGGTTCTTGTTGCTCACCAAGCTAGCCTACAATTTTGGTAGCCTACTGAAAACATATGCAGCACATTGAATTGCATCAGTTCCGGTGCCTAATGAAGCCAAAAAGTTTACAGCTGAGTTTCTGTAATACACTTGTAGTTGATAACATAAAATACATAAAACATACATTATACCAAACACTATTGATTAATGATCACACAGTGTTATTTTCCTAATGGAAAGATAACTATAGCCTATTCAAACTTGAGCTCAGATGAGCTAACTGCTGTATTCAACTGTAGTAGCCTACTTTCGAAGTTACATCAAAGTAATTAGAGAAAACATGAAAATGCCACTTACACTTAAGAAATACACGTGTCAAGTAATGAATATTCGCCTCAACAGATTATTATATGCTTTTCACTTCATCATAACATAGCCTCCAAGCATAGCCTCTATGCCTAATCGAAAAGTTAACCTAGAAAACTTTTTTACTTTAAACTCACCTCTCTCTTGAAGAAATTGAATATTACACTTGGCAATAATATCGTAACAGGTCGAAATTGAGCTCGTAGTTTTGCCCGCAGGACATTCTGTCAAGTTCTTGGTCGATAAGAAATCTGCGCATGATCTGGGCGCTTGCACGCACTCGCGCGCATCTTTTGATTTACCGGAAGAGCTCGTTTGAAATCTCTCTGCTGCTGGTGAGACCCGCAAGACTAGCTTCAACTTGGAAAGGCATCTTACTCGAGGGAAACTGTTTTTGGCAACTTAGAGTTATATTTTTCTTCTTTGATAAAAGGCAATACATAAGATGAAAATTCTGACATCTCGTCGTCACTTCAATTGCTGTTCTATCGACAGAGGACATTTTCGTTGTTTTCTAAGAGGGAGAGTTTTGGTGAGTTTACTGACATATCCATGATGATTCATTGTGTTTTACAATATAAACTAAAGGTATTTACAGAAGCTATGTGCTGTAAATGATCTGGTTTGCCTTTATTTGCGAGGGGAGCTGATGCAGAGTGAGTTTAATCTGCTAGACAGTAAACTTTACAACATTAGGATTTCACCACCAACAGTGTGAGCTCTCTATCCCAATCATGCATTGCCAGTGCAGTGAAGCTCTGCCTCTCTTTGCAAACCGGCTCCATATTCATTTCAAGCTGGCGTTTTTGTTGTTATTAAACTATCCTATAGACCTATTTCACACATTAACACTCCAACATTTAATTAGCATCAAGGGTAAACTAACATTTTATCATTAACATTATTTTAGCATTGAATTTGTCCCTTTTTTCTGACTTAAAAAAATAGTAGCCAAGTAACACTTGAAACATCTGAATTGCCTTTTTTGAGTGCATGAAAATTACAGTATATTGTTCTTTGATTTCTTATTATTATTGTTCAACACACTAATTCAACTGTAAAAGCCTAACTAGAAACTCAAACAGTTTTCGAACTGTGTTGTGAAGGCAGGGGAGCTACCGGGGGGTTAGGATGATTCTAAGGGCACTGACAGGAGGGCCCAGAGAAAATTTTAATATTAAAATCAATATTTCACAGGCCCAAAATATTTTTTGTCATAGGGCCCAAAATTCTTAGTAGCGCCCATGTGTGAAGGTCACACTTCAAGGTTTTTATACTTTTAAAAACACCTTTTAAGGCAAGTCCTTTCAATCTGCAGCCATGTTGGATACACCCGGCGAGTTATTTTGACTTACAGTAGTGCAAGCCCCTATCTAAATGAATGGGTCTTTTCCCCAATCGCATCATCAGCATATGCTAAATTGGTTGGTATTGTGCCATTGTATTGGAAACAACAAGTTTTTAACTGGTTAGCAATGCTTTTCTGAAGCTTTTGGGGAAAGGACGCCTGCAAGAAGGAGCTCTGTAGTGAAAAATGTGAGCCTAAACCTAGCTCAAACCGAAAGTAAAAATCGGTCTTGCATAGTTCATCTTTAAAGGGATATTCCAACTTTTTGTGAAAATAGGTTATTCATCCTCTTAGCTGGAGTTACATTTTGTTCTCAGTTCATGTTTTTTACTTGTCAAGCAAACCCAATTTTAGCTTTAGCTTAGCATAGACACTGGAAAGTCAAGTGGCCAAAGAGTTGCTGTCTGGCTACTTTACATCCCAGTGCCTTTGCTAAGCCAAAGATACAATTGGGGTTGCAAGACTAGGAAAGCACATGCACAAAAACCAAAATGCTAGGCTTCATATTATAACTTTTCTAATGCCTTAACATGTTATGTGCCTCACGTAAATTTCTTTTAATAGATATGCAAGATGGTCCAAAGCTGTCCTACGAAACCTCTCCAGTGACTATGATGGCCTGGCCAGCTGCCATTTGGTGTCGTCAGCATCTACCTTAACATTCAAACTTTGCATGTGGATAAAAGATAAGCTTGTTCTTTCACACAGAAAAGGACTTTTTTATACACACACTTTAAAGGGCTAGTTTCACTGAGTTATCCTACTGTGTGCAACTTTAGTATTTTGTTTCTTTTTCCACATGTTCCCAACAGTTGCCCATACAAATATGGACATTCCATTCATGCACATTCATGTACTTGAACATTCACTTTAATGCACTTTTACTTTATGTTTTCTCATTTTTGCACATCTTTGTCTCATTATTGCATTTAAGAAGACCGCTGTAGAAATGAGAGTCAATTACAGTTTTTCACAATTACTATAACAGAAGTAAATACCATGACTTTCCTGTATGGTTCATCTTACTTACCTGGAAAATAGTCCCGTTTTACCTGGTAATGTTGCCATAAATACAGCACATGGTGATTTAGAATGGTTGGAATTAAGAAGAAATCAATCTTTGTGTAACTACTTGGTAAGACGTTGTTAATACCATGGGAACAACTGATAAATCCTTTGACAGTCCAGTTTTATCATATTTACCTGGAAAATAGTTTGTTTTACCTGCTAATGATACAGACAATATAGTGACAATACAGTGACAATGTTTGTCAGTGGTTTGTTAATGGAAGAAGAGATCGATGTTTGTGCAATTACTTGGTAAGAAGTTGTTAATGCCATGGGAACAATGCAGACTTTCTTTTACAGTCCAGTTTCATCATAATGTACCTGGACAAATGAGTCCCAGCTTTTACATGGTAATAATGTAGAAAATATGTGACAATGCTTGCAGTGGCTTGTAATAGAAAAAAAGATTGGATATTTGTGTAATTACTTGGTAAGAAGTTGTTAATACAATGGGAAGAATTCAGACTTTCTTTTGCAGTCCAGTTTCATCATATTTACCAGGAAAATACCCCAGTATTACCTGGTAATACTGTAAAAATATGTGACAATGTTTTCAGTGGCTCTTAATAAAAAGATTGATATTTGTGTAATTACTTGATAAGAAGTTGTTAATATCATTGGAACAATTCAGACTTTCTTTTACAGTCCAGTTCCATCATAATTACCTGGAAAATAGCCCAGCTTTGCATGGTAATAATGTAGAAAATATGTGACAATGTTTGCAGGGGCTTGTAATGAAAAAAAGGATTGATATTTGTGTAATTACTTGGTAAGAAGTTGTTAATACAATGGGAACAATTCAGACTTTCCTTTACAGTCCAGTTTCATCGTACTTACCAGGAAAAAAGACTAGTATTACCTGGTAATATTGCAGAAAATAGGTGACGATGATTTCAGTGATTTTTTATGGCAAAAGAGATCAGTGTTTGTGTAGTTACTTGGTAAGAGGTTGTTAATACCATGGAAACAATGTAGACTTTCTTTTACAGTCCAGTTCCATCATATTTACCTGGAAAATAGTCCAGTTTTACTTGGTAAAATGGCAGAAAATGCATAGTGACAATATCAATTGTTTGATGAACACATTTTTTTTTACCATGTATTTGCCAAGTAAATTTCAATCAACATATGCAATTACCCACTAATAAAGAAGAGAGACCCTGATGGAGTTACTTCTGCAGTTGTTGTTACCGGGTAAGTACTGAATAAACCCATGCCTGATAAATGGGTATAGTGCTTACAGGACATAGTTTCTTAGGAACAACTGTGTTCTTTCCTGGAAAACACTATTTTCAGAACAGTTATTACCAGCCAAAACAGCATAATTACATGGTAAATAGGATGAAACTACTAGGTAATAAGGTCATAATTTCTCTGTTTTTACATGGTTATTGGGTTATATTTTTGTAGTTACCACCATAATTGCAGTAGTAATTACCCATTAATGCAAAATAGTTTCATGGTAATAATTAGGGTATTTCCATGTAATTACCATATACTTTCTCTGTATTTACCATCCTTTTACCTGTGTTAGTTACCATGTAATACTTTGCAATTACCACATTGTTACCAGGTAAATACCTGGTAATTAGGGTTTTTGTTACTACCATAATTCCAGTAATAATTACCAATTAATACCAAATAGTTTCATGGTAATAATTAAGGTATTTCTATGTAATTAATACATAATTTCTATGTAATTACCATCCTTTTACCTATGGTAGTTACCATGTAATTATTTGAAATTACCATATTGTTACCAGGTAAATACCTGGTAATTGGGGGACTGTAAAAGAAAGGGT
>JAODXP020001586.1:0-25258 GCA_027497455.2 Sardinella longiceps | reverse complement strand
ACTAGGAGCTGCATTTGCTCAGAACGGCACCGTAACATTTACGCACACATAGAAAACTGCAGTGTGACTTTTTTTTTTGTAATATACAATTGGTTTATTAATATGATCCGATTGGGTTTGGCTCATTTGTGCTCGGGAGACGTCGAGATGTCGTTTTTAATTCGCAAGGAAAGTTTATGTTTGGCTAACCACTGCTGATCACGGCATCTCAGTAGCCTGCAATGATATGCAACAAAGCTGTTGATTGTAATAGCCACCTTATTTAATCACCAGCCCGTAGCAGTACAGATTTTACAATGTGCCTAACTCCTATTGTCGTCATTTATCTTAAAGCATTCCCAAATTGCTGACATTGCTGATTAGTCTGGAAAATGTGCTCCATCATCAAATGCTTTCAGTTTCTCACTTGCTACTAGCCAGAGAAGCTAACAGATCAGCAAAGCCAAATTTTCAGGTCGTTAGTCTCCCCTAGAGGCCGAAGTCGTTTAGGACAATTCCACATACCTACTGTGTTAATTTTTGATGCGGTGAAAACAGTCTATTCATTGTTGAGTGGTATTGGTGCGTGGTATCGGCAGTTTATGTACGAATACAAGTACGAGTATTTTAACGAAGTATCGGGCCGATACCCGATACTAGTATCGGTATCGGTGCATCCCTAATTGAAACAATGCGCAAGTGTTTGATGCCCGTCCGGCAGATGATGCCCGTCCGGCAGATGATGCCCGTCCCACAGACAAGAACAACAATAATAAAATAAATCAATAAATCAATAAAACAACAAAAAAGGCATAAATTGTACTTGTCATAAGCTTTCGGGAAAATAACCAGACAATAGACTTACAAAAAAGACAGAACCATCGACCTATGCAAAGCATCTGCAGTGACAAAAAAAACTGGGTGCAGAATTTGTTGGGCATGTACAACACAGTATGGTCTATTCATCACATTCTGAGTGGCTGTGATATGCGAAAAGTCAATATTTTAATGCTTGTCAAAGTGCATGGGGAACATTAAGCAAATATGCTCTTAGAGTTGTGCGCACAGCGCAAAGTATCTGCAGATGTGCTCTACCTACCATCAAGGACATACATCAGGCGCTGCATTAAAAAGGCAAAAAGAATCACTAAGGACTCAGTCATCCCCATCATGGACTGTTTCAGCTATTACCATCTGGCAAGAGATTCCGCAGTCTCAGGGCCAGGACCACCAGACTTCAAAACAGCTTTTTCCATCAAGCAGTAAGACTCATGAACACAGAGTCAGAATCCACAGCCTAAATTGTACCTGTGAGTCTTGCACTTTTTCATTTTTTTTATGCACTTTTGGACATTGAACACTCACACTGACACTGACACATACACACATAGCACATTTATCTCAGACATTTCTTAATCACTATTATTTATTTTCTGAGGAGCAAAAAACACAAGAATTTTACTCTCCTATAGTCTACCACTAGGCTATAATGAGATGTAATAAAGTTTTTTCTTGAATCTTGAATCTTGAATATGCCCATTAAGGTGTTTATATCTGCTTAAGTTAAAAAACAATGGTGGTAAGAAGTATCATAACTTCATCGTTCAAACCAGCAGCGTTGCAAAATATGTTAGCAATTGTCCTTGTTGACAAATGCACTCGAGGTCTGCCTTTCCATTTCCTACTTGGAATACCCCCCTGGAATGCTGTTTATTTTTGTATATGAAGTGCAATGCAATCAGGTATGTCTCACCTGGAAATGAAAGGAGAGTTTGCATCTTTGAAGGTCATTGGTGTGTCCATTGACATATTGCTGGGTGCAGGAGATACACGTTCATCTTTAATTCTTAAACACAAAATAAAATTCCATTCAATAAGTGGCTACACAAAGCATTGAGGCATGACATACACTATGCACTTGAAATGCGCTATCTAAATAAACATGCTTTGCATTCTAAAGGCTAGAGTTGTCAGGATTTACCACTTACATCATCTGTTATCCAGCATCCGTTACACAAACTTTGTTGGGCGCATACTGTACTCCAACTAGGTACTACTAGGCTATTCACATACAGTCAGAAAGGGTCTCTACAATGTTGAGGGAGGCTCCATTCACTTTCAATGGGGCTCCTCAACGTTCGCAGGTCAGTTATTTTTGTATAATGACCGCTGTCAATGGCAACAGATTTTTTGCTTGAGATTCGCGTTGTGATGCATCAAGAAATACATTATAGAACCTTAAAACTGTGATTTGACATGTTGAATATTTAGCAGCTTAAAACTACTTGCAACTTCAATTTTATTTGCTGCGACATTTTTATATTGAACAAAAAAATAAAAAATGAGTAAGCACAGTTGAGGCGCGAACGAATGAAAATTAGTAGAAGAGATCAATGTTATGAAGTCACTCTAATTGATATTCTATGAAATCTTACAAGGTTGCAAGGTATTGGATGTCCCAGAATGCCACAGTCCTATCTACATGTTGTAATCTCATACAGCGCCCTACATAATTATTGGAACCCATAGTAAAGATGACTATAAGGTGAAATTAAAAAAAAAAAAAAGAAAAGATCTTTTCAGAATTTATGTTAGTCTCACAATCAAATTGATGGAAAATAATCTATGGTAAATCGAATGAGCAATTATTCAGATATCTGGTGTGACAAAAAAAGATACTTTGCCAGTATAGGCTAATCACATAATCACATTCTGAGTAGATGTGATGTGCTGAAAGCCTATATTTTCATGATTGTCAAAGTTCTTGGGGAACATTAAAAGAGTATAATTTTCCCAGAGGAATTTGAGCAAATATGCTCTTAGACTATGCCCATTAAGACATTTATATCTGCATTGAGTTACAGAACAATGGTGGTGAAAAGTATCATGACTTCACTCGTTCAAACCAACAACATTGAAAAATATGTTAGCAATTGTCCTTGTTGACAAATGCACTCGAGGTCTGCCTTTCCTTTGCCTACTTGGAATACCCCCCTGGAATGCTGTTTATTTTTATATATGAAATGCAATGCAAACAGGTACTGTATGTCTCACCTGGAAATGAAAGGAGAGTTTGCATCTTTGAAGGTCATTGGTGTGTCCATTGACATATTGCTGAGTGCAGGAGATACTCGTTCATCTTTAATTCTTTAACACAAAGTAAAATTCCATTAAAATTCCATTTTCCATTCTGCTATTGGTGCTGTAGCAGACCGCTCCTCTGCCTCTGGTGGAGCTGAGTGGAGCTGCGCTACTGAATTCATTCACACTGATTTTTACTTTTGTACATTTATAATATTTAACATACACACACATAAATACATACATTAACATTGCAATATATTTTTCTATTGTTTGAAATGACCGAGTTTCAAGTTCATGACACATAATCACTGGGAGTGGTCGCAAGTGGGACGCCTATATAGTGCCGTGTGCCGTGTGCAATGGCAGAGATGAGTAAGTGGTGAGAAGTTGGGTGGAAGCCACCTCAAGGAAGTTTTGTTTGTTTGTTCGTTTGACGTTTAGAGTTATTAGCTAGGCGCAACAATTGCATATGTATTAGGTACTCTTCAATATGCCTTCAAAGCGATGACCATCGAAGAAGGATTATCGTTACAAGAGAGTCGGGAAACTGGAATTGTCTGTCTTCTCCGCTGGATACTCATACAGGCCAAGACGGATCCTATTGGATTTTGTTTTATTTCTCGTGTTTATTTTCTTAAAGACACAATGCTTAATGTTGGGTTTTGACTATTTTTTGTTATGTCTGCTAAAGAATAATTGAATGAACGTTCTAAACTTACTTTTGAGTGTTGTCCTTATTACTATTATTTATATCATTATTTAATATGCTGACGTAGCACTCCTTACCTGGCGCCTGAACTTATTTTATCCCCAAGGCTCTATGTTACAGTGCGACATTTTTTACTGAAGTACAGTTGAGGCACGAACAAATGAAAATTAGGCAATCCCCCTTTATGCAGACTAGCGTCGGGCTCAGTTACGGTGAAGTGAATGAGAGATGTATTGCCAATAAACTAGTCATAATGTGTTTTTGGAGTCATTAAGGATTCTTTAGAAGTATAGAGTGGGACAGTGGGCGTTGACCACCAATTTCGATCTGGTTTAACCTGGTTCGGGGACTAAAAACGCATGCATTTTCGCCATTGAGAAATTGATTATTGCTCACGCTGTCTTCACCACACAACGTAGACTAGACTTTCAATTAGCTATGGCTGAACAAAAGGATTGCCTGTGATCATAACAATGCCACGGGCTCATATGGCATCAACCTAGATTCAATACAAACACATTTTAATCGTAATATAACAAGAAACCACTACACTACCCGTCATTCCACAGTATAAAACGGCGCCTTCTATTGGAGGAGATTACCGTTGCTAGGTAATCTGTTAGTAGCAACGGCGCAGTGACGTAATTCGACGTGGTTCAGACGCGGGAAACGGGCTCTGGGAGCAATAGACGCCATTTCAGGAAGTAATTACGATCAGGTAAAACATGTTTTCCATGTATTTTAAGCGTAATCCACTCGCAGTAAACTGTAGGAAGTAAGTCACTGTGGTGTACTCAACTGATTAGGAGGCTCAGTGAACTACCGTTAAAAACTTTCTTCATCTCAAAACTTAAGAAATGTTATCGCTCGCATTGACTTATGGGACAGGTAATTCTTCACTTTTCGCTCAAATAGGCGCCTACATGCCTAAAACCCTATTCGCAGGGGACTAGTTTAATGGGGGGACCTGGGGTAAAGTAATGATAACCGAGAAATTTAGTCCCGTCCAAACGCACCATGTCAGTAAAAATAGCGGAGTGTGTTGGTAAACTTCGCAGAGAATTTTACCTCCTGTGAAACGGTCCGGAGAATCTACCATAGGTAATACTAATCCCGTGCGAATGCGACCCTCTGTAATAAGTAGGGCCAGAGCCTCCTCTCTCTAACCTGACTCCGCCCTCTCTCGTCCAATTTCGGACTTTCGCTTGTGCGTAACCATTAACTCCTCCCATGTTAGATGAATATCACTGGGACTTCTTGTCCCGTCCGAATTGGTAGTTTCTAATGCCTGACGTCGTCTGGTTAATCAACATTACAATACGTCCCCCCATTAAACTTCTCCCGTGCGAATAGGGCTTTTGTTTATTGACTTTTGACCATTTTTCGTTCACATTTTTACTCAGAACGGAAGGTTACACGGTCATCACCTACCCCGTAGCTGATTAGAGCAAGTGAAGGCTTTAAGCGCCTACAAGCCGGAGTTTTCGAAACGCCAATGGCGAAAATGAACAGGCAGCGTGCTTCCGGACATGGGCAATTTTCGAGGGGCGTAACGGGGGTCGTAACTCTATTTCTCATATTCTACAATTGCCTATCATCATTTCAAGCCTAGTAAAGTAAGTTGATACAGTTCGTATTTGTAGCATAACTCTATGAGGGTGTAGGATGGTCTTCCCTCACTGAAAGGAGGGAAACACACTGCCTCCTGTTTATTTATAAGGCATTGCAGGGTAAACTACCTGATTACCTTACTTCTCTCCTAAAAATTAGAGTCAGTGCACACAATACAAGGTCCCATGGTTTCATAACACTTGAATCACCAACAGTTAAATCTGAGATTGGTAAATTGGCCTTTCAGTTTTTTGCACCAAATAAGTGGAACCAGGTACAAGAAGTGTTGAAATTAAATCAAATTGTATCTGCAGATAAATTCAAAGCTTTAATTATTAATATGAATCCTGTACATAAGTGTTCTTGTTTTTGAATTGATTATTTTTTTTTTATTTTATTCTTATTTTTATTCTTATAAGTTTTTTTTTTATTCTGTCTACTTTTTGTTTTCCCTTATGTTCTCTTGTTTGCTTGCATCTTTTTATTGTTAATATTATTATTATTATTATTGTAATATCAGGGCAATGCTGTAAAAGAGCTTGATGCTCAGCCATTTTTCCCTGAATAAACAATGGATGATGATGATGAACCTTTAATAGCAGGGTTTCAGTGACGTGATCACAGGAGCACGAACAATTCGAACTGATGTGCAGGAAGTGGAGGCAAGCATAACAACAGCAATGGAGGGTACGGAGAAAGGTGCATATTGTAGTGGTTTGGAGCCGGTATGTAGGGAAAGATACAAGGAGTTAGTAGGGAAATATATCGGAGTTGAGCAGAAAAGAGCAGAAAGATTTGCTGACAATCGAGGCTGTGGGCATTACCGAACTACAGCGTTGTTCTGTGAGTTTTTTTTTCCATTTCTCACCTTTATGGGTGATTTCCTTAGGTACTCGATAGTAACCCTTTCCCTTCTCTCGTTTAGACCGTTTATAACATCCAAAACGGCACAAAACTGAGGCATTTTAATGTAATGAGTCTCCAAGGTGCTGCTGCCAGATATCATCACTCGTAGTGATGCTTGGAATGCAGAAATAGTTCGACCGGATCGAATTGTTGTATGAAGTGGAATAATAAAAAAAAAAGACCTTTTCAGAATTTATGTTAGTCTGACAATGAATTGATGGAGAATAATCCCACCTTCAATCCCACCTCCAATTTTGACCCATTCTTATCTTGGCCCCATGCATAGTGAGAAGGGTGGTAATAGGGTCTAACAATTCCCTAAGGACCACTGTTTGAGACAGTACTAAGTGGCATCTTTGGATCACCAATTCTTTAAAGTGACCCCTTTGTTAGTGGATCTATCCAAAACGCAGACCAGTAAAAAGTTTATTTTTGTCATTTAATCATATTTAAATGACTGATCTTCCTAAATGCTATTGAGACTTTAAAATCTGAAAATAGCCCCCTTCCTTCTGGTAGTTATGGGGAAGGGTCTGCAATGTTTTGGGGTTGTCACTGTCAAGTCAATAAAACTGGGCCAAGCTTGGTTTATCCAACGGGTCATTAAACCAAAACATAAGTTCATATAAACAAAAACATACTTTACTGACTATGTTTGCTAAATAGTACTACACTTGAATATGGTTATCATAGTCCCCTGATCTCAGCTGTATTGCAAACCAATAAGTTTAGCCATAGAGGAGTATGCACCAGAGATGATCAAGGAATAGGGATAATCTGGATAGATTCTTGGAAGAGGAAGGGTCGACTCTCAAATCATCAGTTTCTTGTGTTTTGCAACTTTGTGGGATGTCAAAGGAGATTAATAAAATGTGTAGTATTGGCTAACAATGTATGAAATGTAGGGGTGCCAATATTTGTGACACATGCCTTTTTGATGCAAAATTATTAATTTCTTTAAAATGCTTTGCTTCTTATCAAAATAAACGCAATCCCCTTCAAAGTTGTATTTTCCCTCAATGATGTCATGATGGGATTCATAAAAATGATGAATAGATGATTTTTAAAAGAGCCTTTATGTGTGTTATAAGCCAAATTTATCAGGGGTGCCCATAACTATGGAAGGTGCAATACAAAATATTTTTTTTAAGGCTATACATTTTCCGTCTGACGAAAACACAGTGGTGTCGAAACGTAAGTCAGTTTTGCAACAAGAAAAAACTGCAAGTTTCAGTGTCAATAATAATTGAGGGTACTGTATTATCCCTTGCTTGAAATATAATTGTTTATATTTGAAAAGACTGCAAGTTTCATCAGTGTGCTCCTGTTTCTCCTTTCCTATGACTTTTTACATTGTATGTAGTGCAGTCTCATCAGGTATGTCTAACCTGGGAATGCAAGGAAAATTTGCATCTTTGAAGGTCATTGGTGTGTCCTTTGACATATTGCTGGGTGCAGGAGATACTCCATATTTGATTCTGAAACACAATAATAAATTAACATAAGTGGATACACAAACTATTGAGGCAAGTGTATGAATGATGACAAGTCACTGTATACCAACTAGGTTACTTGATGAAACCAAACACCCATTGACTCAACAACCTAATATAGTCGAGCACTACATCTCACCTTTAGGGTTAGGAACAACCTTTTCAAAACTTTACAAGTGTAATGCATTACAATTACGGGTTACCCCATCAAAAATGTAATTGTAGTGTAACTATTTTAATTACTTTAATATAGTAATGTGACTGATTACATTTAATTACCTACATTTTGAATGACTTTCCTATATTGTCAAGTAATTTTCAGCTTTTGAAACCTGCAGGGTGAACCTTCATATGTTATTCAACACTGACTGCTGCCTTTTAAATCCCTCCACATAGCCACAGCAGTGTTGGTCTTCACTGCAAATAGTTAAATACTTGGTTAACATCACTGAATAAGCAGGTGTCTGTTAGTCTGGGATTGCTCAAACGGTATGTGTGCACTAGAGCTCACACCTACAGGCCTACAATGTTTCTATCTGACAGTGCAGGCCTCCTTGCTACTGCAGAGCGGTGTTGCCAACATAATGGGAGAAACAATTATAATATTATTAAATCAGGATCTTTTTGCTGTATATAAAGGGACGTTGTACACATGAAGTAAACATTGTCAATGTTTCTGCAGAAGATATTGAGATGTAACTGAAATTGTAATCTTAAACATTTCTTGAAGTAACTAATTCAATTTTTTCACATTTTTTTTTCAAAGTAATATAACTGATTACTGTTACTTTTATTTTGTAGTTAATTACGTAATTTCGTTACATGTAACTCACTACTCGTCCTAAACACTGCCAAATCATCTGGTGTGACAAAAAAAAGATACTTTGACATTATAGGCTATTCACATAATCACATTCTGAGTAGATGTGATGTGCTGAAAGCCTATATTTTCATGCTTGTCAAAGTTCTTGGGGAACATTAAAAATAGTATATTTTCCCAGAGGAATTTAAGCAAATATGCTCTTAGACTATGCCCATTAAGACATTTATATCTGCATTGAGTTACAGAACAATGCTTGTTAACTCATTGACTGCCAGCCGTTTTCAGAATAGAGCGTTCCATACTGCCAGAGGTTTTGGGGATTTTGACTGTTTTTAAAGAGCCACAGAATATTATGTGTTACGACTACATAAACAATGAAACTACCACAAGAAAGAGCAGACTCTCTTCTTTCACCAGAAAAAAAAAGTTCGTTTCTACCCCTTTCCATTGCTTAGAAATCAGCAGGCGAACATAAGCTACTTTCTCCAAACATTCCCGTTTTTTATCAAAAAAGGGAGAAAATTAGCGTTTTGTTTGACAACGTTAGTGTCTTGGATGCGCGTTTTTTTCGGTCTATTAGCACGTCAAACATCGGGAAAATGTCTTCCTTTGATAAGACCACAAAAACAACAGTAACAGGGGGCTTTTGGTAATAAAATAGGCATTGTTGTAACAAGGTAAATATATGCTATTACAGGCTGTGACAGCGATAACTGAGTGATCAACATCCGGCTCGCAAATTCTTACCTGACCCGGAACTGTAGAGCTAGCTGGGCACTGAAACAAGTCACAACTGCTATTTCCGTTTGCCCAAGGTTGATCTCCTTCATCTCCCACGATCGGAACACTACTCGAACTACTATGGCAGTGACACATACTCTGATCGAGTGTGAACTGCCTAAACTTCTCCGATTTACGTCTGCACTTTGCTAGCGGCATATTTAGCCATGTCATTAGCTTTCTCTACTTCTCCCTTGGCCATACCTATGAATCTCTGCTGATCTCACATCCAAAGTGACACACTGCCACCCTCAGGATCAATTTGGAACAACAATTTTCGACGGAGAATTCTGATATTTACAGACAAGGTTCCCTAGGTCTTTCTGCAGCCCGCCCCATTAAAAAACACAGTTGACGTCTAAAGACGTCATTGGCAGTGAACGGTAGTATTTCAGTTGACGTCTAAAGACGTCATTGGCAGTCAATGAGTTAAGAAGTATCATGACCAACAACATTGCAAACTATCTTAGCAATTGTCCTTGTGACATTTTGTACTGAAAAAAAAATGAGTAAGCACAGTTGAGGCACGAACAAGTGAAAATTAGTAGAAGAGATCAATGTCATGAAGTCACTCTACTTGATATTCTATGAAATCTTGCTAAAAAAAAAGCCTTCACAATGCTACACCTCACTTTACACTGCCCCGCCATCTAGAGTTTGTGCCGCAAAAATGATTCCAGCAGGCTAGCAATAGGCACTGTGTTGGTTCATAGCTAGTTATAGTGTTTATTCCATTTCATTTCATCATTGCCAACCCATGTTGGATATTTCGGCAGATTTGCAGATTCAACAGAGAAGGGGAAAAAGTTTAAACACTGAAGGGATTTTCTTTGGCATCGTACCTACACATCTGGCTCGCAAGACTGCATTGACTTGCATCTAGCTCTAAAATTGCATTGTGGTCTGTGGATTAAATTTATCGTTCCTTCGACAATTCCGCAATGGATTTTGCGGTTCACAAGGAAAGGTTTAATCAATGTTTTGACTGGCCCATGTTAACGTTAGCTGTAACCCAACGTTAGCTTACAATGCCTTGCCACTATCATCACCTCCACGAGTAAACGATAAACATTAAAGGGACACCAGGCAAAGTTTTACTGTTAATTTAACATCCTCGAAGTCACTTCGATGATTAAATGGTTCATTACGGGGTGACCGATGGCTCTCTCGTCAGTCTCTAGCATTTGTTTCACGGTAATCCCGCTTGGCAGAATGACTGGTGTCGGGTCCACGAAATAGAAACTGAAAGTAATATAACTGAAATCGCATTTATTCCCGGCTTGTCAGACAACGTAGCGCACGAAAATGATCATCCTTGGTTCGTACTTTTTGGTTTGCAAATATATTTACAGTGATTGTTGAGAATGTACAATGTAGTTGTAATTTTATAATATTTCGGCGACTGTAGGTGGAGCTCCGGAGATAGAAAAACGCAGTCCTGCCTGGTGTCCCTTTAATGTAGGCCAATGAAATCTCAATTTAATTGATGTTATGAATAGTTTAGCCACAGTCCGAGTGAGACTATGAGAGTTTATCAGAGTATCACATCTCATTTCATGCTAGCAAGCGGTTTAATGTTTGATGAATGTCATGCCTTCCCCTCTATGAGCCAACTTCAAGTTAGTGCTACTTTGGACAATCGGCCGCTATTGCAAGGACGCAATGCATTATTCGCATATCCATTGAATGTCAAATTTGAACCCAAGTTTGACGCGGTTATCTATTATTGCCTCTACATGAATTACAAAGACACAAACTCTTACAGAAATATGGGCTACACCTAGGCTACTCAATTTTTGAAAAGCAATAATCAACACTGTATTGAACTATTATTGTTAGTGAATAATTAGGATTTTTGTATGGATAGCGATGGCTTGGCGCTACACCAATGAAATTTCGAATGTTGAGTGCTGTGTCTGTGAGGACAATTTGTGTCTCAAAAAATATTGGTGAATGCACAGAGGGTTATCTATCAATAGGTCATGGTTTGTAAATGTGTCCAGATATACACAAATGCAAATTTAATATTTGTTGCTTGTACATTTGTCTTCACAAATAATGTTTGTTATTACCTCCGCCAAGGACGTTGTTTTCGCCGGCGTGTATCTGTGTGTCTGTCTGTGTAACATAACTCAAAATGTACAGCACGGATTTGGATCAAATTTTCGGACAACGTGTGTATTGGGACAAGTAAGAATTGATTCGATTTTGGCGGTGATTGGTGACCCAGAACACCATCTGTGACCTATTGTCTTGGCGGAGGTCTGCGCTCTCTGAGCGCTTTTCTAGTTGTGTAATTAATTACGCAATTCATTACATGTAACTTGTTAATCCTAAACACTGCCAAAGCATCTGGTGTGACAAAAAAAATAATTTGACAGTATAGGCTATTCACATAACCACATTCTGAGTAAATGTGATGTGCTGAAAGCCTATATTTTCATGCTTATCAAAGTGCTTGGGAAACATTAAAAGAGTACATTTTCCCAGAGGAATTTAAGCAAATATGTTCTTAGACTATGCCCATTAAGACATTTATATCTGCATTGAGTTACAGAACAATGGTGGCGAGAAGTATCATGATTTCATCACTGAAACTAACAACATTGCAAAATATGTTAGCAGTTGTCCTTGTTGTCAAATGCGCTCGAGGTCTGCCTTTCCATTGCCTACTTGGAATACCCCTCTGGAATGCTGCTTTTTTTTTGTACATGAAGTGCAAAGCAATCAGGTATGACTCACCTGTAAATCAAAGGAAAGTTTGGATCTTTGAAGGTCATTGGTGTGTCCATTGACATATTGCTGGGTGCAGGAGATATTCGTTCATCTTTAATTCTTAAACACAAAATACAATGCTATTCAATATAAGTGGCTATTGGTGTGACATTTTGTACTGAAAAAAAAATGAGTAAGCACAGTTGAGGCACGAACAAATGAAAATTAGTAGAAGAGATCAATGTCATGAAGTCACTCTACTTGATATTCTATGAAATCTTGCTAAAAAAAAAAGCCTTGGGCATTTAATATGAATTTGGTTGCAAGGTATTGGATGTCCCAGAATGCCAGAGTCCTGTCCACATGTTGTAATCACATACAGCGCCCCACATAATTATTTGCACCCCTAGTAAAGATGACTATAAAGTGGAATAAAAAAAAATATCTTTTCAGAATTTATGTTAGTCTCACAATGAAATTGATGGAGAATAATCCCACCTTCAATATGAAGAAATTTCAACCCATTCTTATCTTAGCCCCATCCATAGTGAGAAGGGTGGTAATAGGTTCTAACAATTCCCTAAGGACCACTGTTCGAGGCAGTGCTAAGTGGCATCTTTGGATCACCAAGTCTTTAAAGAAAAAGTAGATCTATCCAAAATGCAGACCAGTATAAAGCTTATTTTTGTCATTTACTCATATTTAAAAGACTGGTTGAGACTTCATTTTAAAATAATATTTTATGGTCAGATTAGATGAAATATTAGCTTTTTGACTCATGGTGAATTAGGCGTCTATGAATTACGATACTGAAAATAGCCCCCTTCTGGTAGTTATGGCGAAGGGTCTGTGATGTTTTGGGGTTGTTTTTAAATCCAAAGGTTCTAGGAATATCATTTGGGTGGAAGCCATCATGAACTCTATGAAATACTTGACCATTTTAAACCAAATTCTGCCCTGTTACTGTCAAGTCAATAAAAGTGGGCCATGCTAGGCTTATACAATGGGTCATTAAACCAAAATATAAGTTCACATAAACAAAAACATACTTTACTGACTATGTTTGCTACATAGTACTACACTTGACTACGGTTGTCATAGTCCCCTGATCTCAGCAGTATTGCATACCAATGTGTTTAGCCATAGAGGAGTATGCACCAGAGATTATCAAGGAATATGGATAATCTGGACAGATTCTGGGAAGAGGAAGAGTCTCAAATCATCAGTTTCTTTTGTTTTGCAACTTTGTGGGATGTCAAAGGAGATTAATGAAATGTGTAGTATTGGCTAACAATGTATGAAATGTAGGGGTGCCAATATTTGTGGCACAAACCTTTTTGGTGAAAAAAATATTTGTTTCTTTAAAATGCTTTGCTTCTTATCAAAAAAAATACAATCCCCTTCAAAGTTGTATTTTCCCTCAATGATTTCATTATGGGATTCAGAAAAATGACGTATAGATGATTTTTAAAAGAGCCTTTATGTGTGTCATAAGCCAAATTTACCAGGGGCGCCCATAACTATGGAAGGTGCTACATAATAAAAATGTTTAAAGGCTATACATTTTCCGTCTGACGAAAACACAGTGGTGTCGAAACGTAAGTCAGCTTTGCAACAAGGAAAAAACTGCAAGTATCAGTGTCAATAATAATTGAGGGTGCTGTATTATCCCTTGTTTGAAATATCTTTTTTTATTATTTGAAAAGACTGCAAGTTTCATCAGTGTGCTCCTGTTTCTCCATGCCAATGACTTTTTACACTGTATGTAGTGCAGCCTCATCATGCATGTCTCACCTGGGGACGAAAGGAAAGTTTGGATCTTTGAAGGTCATTGGTGTGTCCATTGACATATTGCTGGGTGCAGGAGATACTCCATATTTGATTCTGAAACACAATATTAAATTAACAGCACACTCGAGATCTGCCTTTCCATTGCTTACTTGGAATACCCCCCTGGAATGCTGTTTATTTTTGTATATGAAGTGCAATGCAATCAGGTATGTCTCACCTGGAAATGAAAGGAGAGTTTGCATCTTTGAAGGTCATTGGTGTGTCCATTGACATACTGCTGAGTGCAGGAGATACTCGTTCATCTTTAATTCTTAAACACAAAATAAAATTCCATTCAATATAAGTGGCTATTGGTGCAACATTTTTCTGAAAATCAGAAGTGACCCCGTTGTTGGTAGATCTATCCAAAATGCAGAGCAGTAAAAAGCTTATTTTTGTAATTTAATCACATTTCAATTTAAAAGACTGGTCTTACTAAATGCTATTCAGACTTATTTTAAAAATCATATTTTATGGTCAGATTTGATGAAATATTAGCGTCTTGACTCTTGGTGAATTTGGCGTCTTAGTCTAGAGGCATTTTTGATAAATGTGCATCCTAGAAGCATTTTTTAGTAAAAGTTGTGAACAGGTCTTTTTAACATAATTAAGGTGTGCTGAATTCAACTAGCCCTGTTCACAAGCTGAATTTTGAGGTTTTGACTATCTAATTTGCAGAAACAAAATGGCTGCCGAATTTACCGATTTTAAGCACTGTGTTTTAGCAAGCACTGTTATTCCATGCAAACAAATGCACATTTATGACATGTTTGTTTCTCTCTGTGTTTCTTAAGTATTACATCAAAGGTACAAGATGATATTTACAAAATAAAATCCAAAAAGCTAGCATTATGCTAATTATGCTAATCGTTATTTAATATTTTCTATTAAGATACTAGAACCTATGTTTAAATGCTCAAGAGAAGTTATTAAAATGATTTAGGAGTACTCTGTATTAAGATGATATCATTAACAGTAAGCCTACTTGGTACCTACTTTGTTTTTTGTTGTTGTTTTTTTTCAATTACTGATTTACCAGGCATAGCCTAATACAGCTATATTCGCTAACAAAATTTCATATTTTCCGCTCTATATTTTACCATGGAATTATTCCATGGAAATAAATGGACATTATTTACATGAAAGTTTCTTATAAATGTCTTTGAGCAATAGCCTAGATCAAAGATAGTAGCTAATATTTAAAAAAATGCAAATATTATTATATTATTAGCATTATTATTATGCTAATAATGCTAACAGTCATTGAAAAAGGTTCTCTGTAACTTTAAATATTTAGACAAGTCTTAGATTCGTTGTATAGGACTTGATAATTGTTATCCATTGATTCAAACTTGAGGCACTGCTGAGACTCTGTGGGATGGTCAATTGAGTGATGGCACCTTTCTGGTTGTCAAGTGGGCGCCCTCCTTCCTGAGTGTTTCGGTGATGAGCCCACAACACCTCCAGAGGATTCAGTAGTGAGTCCCAGCGCCCCAGTTTCAATCCCTAGGCGCCATCACATCACTTGAAGGCCCATACTGAGTCTTTTCTCTTTATCCACAGCCACTCAATTCCCTTTTCAGCAGCCATAGAGAGGTCTTTGACTGCCTGCCGATGGGCCTTCCCTCGCAATTCCCTGAGTAACCTGGATGTTGAGGTGGCTACAAATCCTCTGCAGCCTAATTCCACTGGGAATACCTTCTCATTCAAGCCTTGTTGTTGTGCATTGCCTGCCAGTTCAGCATACCTCAGTCTTTTCCGCTCATATGCCTCCTCCACCGCGCTCTCCCAGGGAGTGGTGAGCTTGATGATGTAGACAAGCTTGGTAGCAGCTGACCACAGAACAAGGTCTGGTCACAGGTTGGTGGCTGTGATTTCCGGTGGAAACCAGAGTTTCTTGTCCAAGTTAGGGCTGGGCGATTATACCATCTCGATTAGGGATCGCGATCAAATTTAGTTCGATCACGGTGATCAGCTGTGGGCATATTTTCTCGATCACGTGCGTTACATGTTGGAAAGGTGCGCGCCAACTGCTGCTAACAATCAAAGTTCCCTGCACCGCTGTGAGCAAGCCTTTACCAGAGAGAACTCAGACTCAGCCGTCGTTTCGGGTATTTATGAAGACACACGCATTTCTATCGTCTTTAAGAAATTCTGGGAGCATTCCATAGTTAGATGTTGGTACACGGACAGCCACGAGTGAAAGTCTTGCGCGATCGTTAAAAAAAAAAAAATAATTAAATTGCAAGTGTAGAGTGTTGTTGACGGCAAAACAGGCAAGGAAGGGAGAAATAGTGGGGCACATTTAGCGGTTGCAACGTTTATCTACGGTTCGTTATGCGAGACATAAAAGTTTTTTCCGACGTTTTATCATCTTCAACTCCAGATTCTTTATTGTAACACATACGACAAGAAGAGTTGCTGTTTTAGCCACAACTCCCGCTTTTAGAACTTCCAACACAGCGGCAATGCTACCGTCTCTCTCCCAATTCTGACACTCTCTCGCACCTGCGCGCGCGTACACATACATACACACACGCACGCAGGCACACCTAAACTCCACCCCTTAATTTCCCAAAAAGGCACATAGCAACCTAGGAAATTTAACAGATAACAAAACATCATTATCACACAAACTTGCAGGAGTATGCTCATGCATTGTATGCATCACACCATATTTCACCTTGTCTGGTAGAAATTACAGTGATGTGTATCATGTTTCTGCTATACTATATTTGAAAGGCAGTTTATGACAGTTTATGAAAGTTTATGCATTTTGGGATACCATAATTGCAATAAATTAGATAAAAAAATTGCAGTATCTGTAGGCTGTTTGCAATTGCATATGAGCCAGTGTACTGACAAGATTTCAGTTATTTTAATTAATTTATAATTAAAATCTATTTATTTGTACTTTTTTTTTGGGGGGGGGGGGGGTTACGTTATATCATTCATGATCGTGATTAAAAATCGAGATCGTTCAATCTGAGAAAAAAAATCGTGATAACTTTTTTTTTCCATATCGCCCAGCCCTAGTCCAAGTCTACCAGCAGCTTCCAGTATCGTGCTCTGTCTAGTTGACCATTGTCTGATGTTATAGTGATGCGATTGGCTTGGCCTTCACCCTCCTGAACGAATGGTGTTAGCTGCCACTGGCCTGAATGCCTACATCTCCCACAGCTCTTTCCAGGAGATCTTCCTTTTCTCCACTCCTTCCTATGGCATCCACTGCTCCTGCATTGCCTGCTCCACAGCTTTGGCGCATCTTCCCGCTTTCTCATCCTGACGTACCTCCTGGACCACCAGCTTGCAGCTCTGGAATGAAGAGACCTTGCTCCACACTGGTATGCTGGCCCCAAGTCCAAGGCCACTCCTCCCCTCCTGCACTCGGCCCAGGATGTCCTTGTGTCTGAGTGCTGCCTTTGCCTGCTCAGTTGCAGCTGATGGGGTCCACTTCCTCCCAGACGCCAGGATGGGGGCAGTTTGGGCTACAACTGGATCACTCTAATCCAGTAGCGTCATCTCCAGCCTGACTTTGGCACACTTGTACTCCTCTGTCAGACTGGAAATGGGCAGTTGTGACATCCCTTTGCCATAAACTCCAATACTGCTAAGGCACCTATGAAGGCCAACCCACTCCCTTATATGAGCTGACCAACCTCTCCAGTTTCTCCAACTTTGTCAGCGGCAATTCATAGTGGGTACGTGGCGATAGCAGACGTAGAAGTAGTCCATACTGCATGCACCAGAGCTTTCACTTGCCAAGAATTTAGGTTCTATAGATGTTCTCCAGGCCATGGGCTACTTCTTTCCTGAGCTGCTCTACTTGCTCTTTGTCCTTCAGGGAGGCATCATACCAACGACCTAGGCTTGTCACGGAGACATTTGGGATGGGTTCCTCGCCAATGTGGAAGCGGTGGTCTGCCAGCTTCTACTTGATAATGGAGATGCTTCTGGACTTGCTTGGGTTGATCTTCATGCAAGCCCGCTCAATGTTTTCCTGGAGCTTTTTTAAAAGCTGTACAGTACAAACCTTGGTTGTGGTGAGACTTGTGAGGTCATCCATGTAGGCTCTGACTGGTGGCAGCCTCAGCTTAGGTTTTATTAGCTGTCCGCCTACCGTCCATTCTAGAGGCCTGAACGACCTCCATGGCCAGGGTGAAGGTCAGCGGGGAGATGGCGCAGCCAGCCATAATTCCCACTTCCAGGTATTTCCAAGCTGTTGTGTACTCTGCTGTTGTCACGCAGAGTTGGACGTCCTGGACGTAGGCCTTGACAAGGGCTGTGAGAGCTGTTGGGACTCTGAAGTAGTCAAAGGCCGTCCACAGGAGTTTGTGAGGGACTGAGCCAAAGGCGTTTGCGACATTCAGGAACACTACGTGAAGATCTGTTCCCTCCTTTTTTCTGAACTGGATCTGATGCCAGAAACAATCAATGGTACAGCCAGAACACAGCTCAGCTAGCACAATACTGCTAGGTTTGCGGAGGTTTTGTGGCCTTTTGTTCATCAATAATGCATGAAAATGCCACGTCCATAACGCTGGAATTGCCCATATAGCAGTATTTCACAATTTTGTTCATATTCTTTTGCAAACTCCATGGCTGAATATAGGCAAACACAAACAATTAAAGGGCAACTTCAGTCATTTTCAACAAGAGCTCTATTGCTCAAGCTACTTGAGATTAGCCAATACTGAAAATGCAAGACATTTTGGTCCAACCATATAGGTTTCCTTGAACGGAGAATAATCACTTACAACTAGCCCAATGGGGCAGAATTTTGAACTGTATTTTTAACATATTAACATACTCCAAATGTCACCACAAAAACTATGAAGTATAAACAGACACCTTACAACACAGAACTGTATTGTGTATGACTACAAATGGCTGAAAAAGTGTTAAAACAGTGTGTATATGCAAGCAGCCAAACATTGTTTGTTTACAAAACGCTTTTGTGAAACAATGCATAAAAACACTATTTTAACCACTTTGTCAGACATTTGTAGTCACAAACACTACAGTGGTGTGTTGTAATGTGTCTTGATTATGTTACATAGCTTTTGGGGTGATATTTGAAGAATGTTTATAAGTATATGTCTATAAAAATAGAAAATAACTAGCATTGCAGCTTTGTTTGTGTTATCATCCACTTATGCCCTTTATAAGCCCTTCCATAGACTTACATGATGGCTGAATAGGGTAAAAATGTTAACAAACAGATATCCTTTCGAAACTTGTTCAGTTCAATATTTACATCGAGACAATGCTTTTTTGTATTGCAAGTTTTCTGAAATAACTTGTATGTCCGTGTAGATGAGATTTTTTTTTTTCAAGGTGAGGTTGACTTTTTCGTGGAATTGCCCATAAGTAGGGGTGTGTGTGTGTGTGTGTGGGGGGGGGGGGGTGTCTAAGCAATTTGAATGATAAATATTGTAATCCTTTAAACACTTAAGAAAAATGCTTTGCATATCTGTAGATTTTTACAGCAGGTTTTTTTTTTTTTTTAACTTAAATATTTTTTTTTATGAAGAATGTTGGTTTATTAGCATATTGCAGCTTAAAAATGCAATTTCTACATCATTTAATACTTTTCCTGCCCTGTTTGATTGATATTTTGCTCAGGAACTATTTTTGATAAGGAAACATCTGAACCATGTGTGTTTATTTCTATGGAAAAAACGGTGCTTACCAAAATGCAGTTGCGAAAATCGCTAAATTCGGCAGCCATTTTGTTTTTGCAAATTAGATGGTCAAAAACTCAAAATCCGTCTTGTGAACAGGGCTAGATGAATTCAGCATACTTTAATTTAGTGAAATAGACCTGTTCACAACTTTTACTAAAAAATGCTTCTAGAACCCTTATAGAGGGACTTTTTCTGAAAATGCGTCTAGTCTATGTAGAAGAATTACAATACTGAAAATAGCTCCCTTCCTTCTGGTAGTTCTGGCGAAGGGTCTGCAATGTTTTGGGGTTGTTTTAAGTACAAAGGTTCTAGGAATATCATTTGGGTGGAAGCCATCATGAACTCCATTAAATACTTGGCCCTTTTAAATCAAAATCTGCCCGTCACTGTCAAGTCGATAAAAGTGGGCCATGCTTGGTTTATCCAACAGCTCATTAAACCAAAACATAAGTTCATATAAACAAAAACATACTTTACTGACTATGTTTGCTACATAGTACTACACTTGACTACGGTTGTCATAGTCCCCTAATCTCAGCAGTATTGCAGACCAAAAAGATCAGCAATAGGAGTATGCACCAGAGATGATCAAGGAATATGGATAATCTGGATAGATTCTGGGAAGATGAATGGTCTCAAATCATCAGTTTCTTGTGTTTTGCAACTTTGTGGGATGTCAAAGGAGATTAATGAAATGTGTAGTATTGGCTAACAATGTATGAAATGTAGGGGTGCCAATATTTGTGACACAAACCTTTTAGGTGCAAAAATATTTATTTCTTTAAAATGCTTTGTTTCTTATCAAAATAAATCCCCTTCAAAGTTATATTTCCCCACAATGATTTCATTATTAAAAATGACGAATAGATGATTTTTAAAAGAGCCTTTATGTGTGTTATAGGCCAAATTTACCAGGGGTGCCCATATCTATGGAGGGTGCTACATATACATAGTAAAATGTTTAAAGGCGATACATTTTCCGAAAGTGGTGTCGAAACGTAAGTCAGTTTTGCACCAAGAAAAACTGCTGAAGTTTCAGTGTCAATAATAATTGAGGGTGCTGTATTATTCCTTGCTTGAAATATCTTTTTTCATTTAAAAAGATTGCAAGTTTCATCAGTGTGCTCCCATTTCTCCTTTCCAATGACTTTTTACACTGTATGTAGTGCAGTCTCATCATGCATGTCTTACCTGGGAATGAAAGGAAAGTCTGCATCTTTGAAGGTCATTGGTGTGTCCATTGACATATTGCTGGGTGCAAGAGATACTCCATCTTTAATTCTGAAACACAATATTAAATTAACATTATTGACAAATGCACTCGAGGTCTGCCTTTCCATTGCTTACTTGGAATACCCCCCTGGAATGCTGTTTGTTTTTGTATATGAAGTGCAATGCAATCAGGTATGTCTCACCTGGAAATGAAAGGAGAGTTTGCATCTTTGAAGGTCATTGGTGTGTCCATTGACATACTGCTGAGTGCAGGAGATACTCGTTCATCTTTAATTCTTAAAAACAAAACAAAATTTCAGTCAATATAAGTGGCTATTGGTGTGACATTTTTTACTGAAAAAAAATGAGTAAGCACAGTTGAGGCACGAACAAATGAAAATTAGTAGAAGGTTTCAATGTCAAGAAGTCACTCTAATTGATATTCTATGAAATCTTACTAACAAAAAAGCCTTGGGAATTACATATCAATTTGGTTGCAAGGTATTGGATGTGCCAGATGCCACAGCGCCCCACATAATTATTGGCACCCATAGTAAAGATAACTATAATTAAGCAATATCAATGAGTGGGAGTGATGTAGCAGAATATCATCACTGGTGTGTGGTTTGGCCGCAAGCACGAAGCCGCAGGCACACAATGAATTTTCTCACCTGGGAATGAAAGGAATGTTTGCATCTTTGAAGGTCATTGGTGTGTCCATTGACATATTGCTGGGTGCAGGAGATACTCCATTTTTAATTCTGAAACACAGTATTAAATTAAGTTTATAAGTTTAATTAAGTGGCTACACAAACTATTGAGGCAAATGTATGAATGATGACAAGTTACTGTATACCAACTAGGTTACTTGATGAGACCAAACACCCATTGACTCAACAAGAAACTGTTAAACATCATGGGCAATCCCTCTCATCCATTACACTGTACACTGACAAAGCAAAAGAGTGTTTTTAGCTGGCGGCTTTGCCAACTCAGTTGCAGCCGAGACAGGTATAAGAGGACTTTTTAACCCACTGCAATAGCACTGTATAATGACTCCTCTCAGAGCAGAGAGAGACGACTTATCTTTTAATCTGAAATGCACAATACTTGTATGCTTTACTAAGCTTTTACAGTTTAAATTGCTACTGGGACTAGTGATGTCTTGACAACTACCGAGGTACACTGTACCTCACCTCTGCAATGTCTTGTGGTTGAATGTATATGTGCATATCCATTTATGTTAACACTTTACATTACAGCTCGGTAATAAGAGGGCAGTTTTGTGGTAATACGTTGGTAATTTCATGGTAAAGAGTCATAATTACTCATGTTACTGACTTACAACGGAATAATTACTGAATAATTTCCATGTTATTTCTAAACAATAAACACTATTTTTTCGATGGTAATACGGCAATAACAAAATGCTGAGGAATTACTTTCTAGTTATGATGAAAACATTGTAATGAAATTGTAAAATCCTGTGTTAATTTCCTATGTACTTTTATAGAAATTACATGGAATCAGGGCTGTAAAATGCATTATTGTCTATTTCAATTTAATTGCAGTGTAATATCTACTCGAAAAATAAAAATATATCAAATAAAAGTGGATCCGTTTATTGTGATGGAAATATGACAAACCAAACACAAATCATGAGAATTCAACAGTAAATATGACTTTTGTAGATTTACTCAGCAGAAATGAACTGTAAATCATAAAATGGCTTAGGGTGGAGAGCTGCTATAGCCCATGTTTCATCATTTAAACACTCAAAACATCGAACTCCACTTCAACATAAAAATATCATGTAGAAGTACCTACAGTACACTAATTACTCAGCAAACCAAAGTTGCTACACATTTTGCTGAGCACTCCCATTATCAGGTGTCAATGATATAATTTAACCAGACATGTGGTGTGAGGGATAGCATAAGATTAGCTTCTGGCTACTTCCTTAGTAAGTAAGCTACAAGGAAATAGCAGTGGGTATCAAAATAAAAGAGCCTTTTAAATTATACTACTATTGATAATGCATGGTGATAGTTATTATGGCAGTGAAAAAGATTAAGGTTGTTTAGATTATCAAGACTGTAATGTGCTAAATGATCAACTTAATTGTGTTTTGTTTCAAAAGGTAAGACCTTAAAGGGGTGGTTCAGAATTTTCTGTGTTAAACCTCATTTCCAAGTAAGCCTGAGTGATATGTCACATTCTGAGTAGATGTGATGTGCTGAAAGCCTATATTTTCATGCTTGTTAAAGTTGTTGGGGAACATTAAAAGAGTACATTTTCCCATAGGAATTTAAATAAATATGCTCTTAGACTATGCCCATTAAAACAATTATATCTGCATTGAGTTACAGAACAATGGTGGTGAGAAGTATCATGACTTCATCGTTCAAACCAACAACATTACAAAATATGTTAGCAATTGTCCTTGTTGACAAATGCACTCGAGGTCTGCCTTTCCATTTCCTACTTGGAATACCCCCTGGAATGCTGTTTATTTTTGTATATGAAGTGCAATGCAATCAGGTATGTCTCACCTGGAAATGAAAGGAGAGTTTGCATCTTTGAAGGTCATTGGTGTGTCCATTGACATACTGCTGAGTGCAGGAGATACTCGTTCATCTTTAATTCTTAAACACAAAATGAAATTCCATTCAATATAAGTGGCTATTGGTGCGACATTTATTACTTAAAAAAATCCTTGGGCATTTCATATCAATTTGTTTGCAAGGTATTGGATGTCCCAGAATGCCACAGTCCTGTCCACGTGTTGTAATAATGATCTTTTCAAAATGTATGTTAGTCTCACAATGAAATTGATGGAGAATAAATCCACCTTCAATATGAAGAAATTTCGACCCATTATTATATTGGCCCCATGCATAGTTAGAAAGGTGGTAATAGGGTCTAACAATTCCCTAAGGACCACTGTTTGAGTCAGTGCTAAGTGGCATCTTTGGATCATCAAGTCTTGAAAATCAGAAGTGACCCCGTTGTTGGTAGATCTAACCAAAATGCAGACAGGTAAAAAACGTATTTTTGTCATTTAAGCACATTTAAAAGACTGGTCTTACTAAATGCTATTCAGACTTAATTTAAAAAATTATATTTTATGGTCAGATTTGATGAAATATTAGCTTCTTGACTCATGGTGAATGAGTTTAGAAGAATTACAATACTGAAAATAGTCCCCTTCCTTCTAGTAGTGATGGCGAAGGGTCTGTGATGTTTTGGGGTTGTTTTAAGTACAAAGGTTCTAGGAATATCATTTGGTGGAAGCCATCATGAACTCCATTAAACACTTGACAGTGACAGGCAGATTTTGATTTAAAATGGCCAAGTCAATAAAAGTGGGCCATGCTTGGTTTATCCAACGGGTCATTAAATCAAAGCATAGGTTCATAGAAAAAATGTAGCTAACTGACTATGTTTGCTACATAGTACTACACTTGACTATGGCTGTCATAGGCCCCTGATCTCAGCAGTATTGCGAACCAATGTGTTTAGCCATAGAGGAGTATGCACCAGAGATGATCAAGGAATATGGATAATCTGGATAGATTCTGGGGAGAGGAAGGGTCTCAATCCCATATTTATTTCTTTATTTTCATTTTAATGCTTTTATCAACATGGGTGGGTGGGGGTGAATACCAACTCAAAATAAAAGAAAACCTTGTTACAGCATGATATTGTAACAATTTTTGCAATCAGATATGTAACATGTTTGAGTAGTGCCAGAGAGACTTGTGCTAGTTTACAAAATTACACACACACACACACACACACACACACACACAAAAAAAAAAAAGAAAAAAAAAAAGGATGGTGGTCCTTTAAATAAAACTTGGCCTGTATTTTAAACAGGCTATTGAAACAATGAAAATATGGCATTTGGTCTACATGAGTAAACCTACAATGCATGAGCATACTTTACTTTTAAAATGCATTTTGCCTATTGCCATTTGGCCTGCAAGAAGCTCTCATTTTAATGATGAAGTGATTTGATGAGAGAGAGAAAGAGGTCATATGTTCAGGTATGCGTCTGCATAAAGCAATAGTGACGCTCACAAACATTCTCTCTCACTTGCGCTCCCGACCTGTTTTACCTCTCTCGCGCTGGAATTTTGAAACTGATATACGGGAGATTTATTTCAAAAGAGATTTCTAAGTGACAACATTGATCCTCTAGCCAATTAACAACCTAAATATCGAACATGCGAGTTAACGTCAATGTTTTCACTGATATCGGATTTAGATTATAAACTGCAGGCTTCGGAGTAGCAGAGAGAGAAGAAACTTTGAATAGCCTAAATCGGAATAACAGAATTGCATAATGCCCAAAATAAAAGAAAAGGCCATAAACATAAATTCAACCAGCTCAAATACAAGATGTAGTATGACAAACAGTAGACTG
>JAODXP020001585.1:5000-7500 GCA_027497455.2 Sardinella longiceps | reverse complement strand
AACACACACACACACACACACACACACCTCTGTGTTTAGAGGGAACATGGCCCTGGCGAAAGCAGAGGCCCTCACACACACACACACACACACACACACACACACACACACACACACACACACACACACACACAAACATAACACACACACACACACACACACCTCTGTGTTTGGGGGGAACATGGCCCTGGCGAGAGCGGACAGGAATTGTGGGCGTGTCCAGAGGGGGTCTTGGGGGCGGAGACTGTGCACCAGACACAGGAACTGCATCACACTGCCGGGGTACTGAACCCTCCACGCATCACTTCCTGTCTCACACCATACATCACTTCCTGTGCCTGGACCCTGGGAGGAGAGAGAGGTGAGATCAGAAACACACACACACACACACACACACACACACACAGTGATGATGACTCTGACCAGCTCCAGCAGTATACAGACTGCTTACACACACACACACACACACACACACACACACACACACACACACACACACACACACACACACACACAGAGAGAGAAGCCCCCAGCTGCGGACTTGCAGCCTATGTGGGCGCGGCTCAATGTTGAGCACAACCCTGACTTTTTGACGGCGTACCGTTTGCTCTTCCCAGGAAAATGTTCAATTTAATTCAATTCAATTTTATTTGTAGAGCGCTCAAATACAGTACATTGTCTCACGGCGCTTTACAGACAGTACGGGAAGCATCCATGAGAATCAGGGGCAAGGAAAAACTCCCTTCGCTTTGTAAATAATTTGTTTTGTAGGAAGAAACCTTGGGCAGATCCACGCCTCATGGACTCAGCCTACCTGCCTGGGGCCTAATAAAGTATCCGTAAAGTCTGATGCATAGATTGACCATGGTTAACACAAAACAGTATGAGTACTGAATGTAGTCAGAGATGATATACACATAGTTTGTGTGACAGTCAGGGCCAAGGGATGGAGTCAGTAGTTGGAGTGTGGGATTAGTCAGTAGTTGGAGTGGGATTAGAGTGTGTGGGAAAATACAATCATTCTCAGCAGAGGCCCTGACACTTGAGATCCAAAAATGTTTTTATTAAATTTTCATAATGGTGTCATGACACCTCTCTGTCCTTGTGGCCCTAAACACTTACAATAGCTGAGAAAGAAGGGATTTTGCACCAGGCGTTGCGCTCATAGGTGCACACACACACACACACACACACACACACACACACACACACACACACACACACACACACACACACACCAGGCGTTACGCTCATAGGCTGTAGGTTAGAGATTAGGGTTGTGCTCAACATTGAGGCTGCAAGTCCGCAGCTGGGGGTAGTTGCACACACACAAACACACACACACACACACACACACACACACACACACACACACACACACACACACAGGCACGCACGCAAGCACGCACGCACGCACGCACACACACAAACACACACACACACACACACACACACACACACACATACACACACACACACACACACACCTGAGTGATGATGACTCTGACCAGTTCCAGCAGGATGCAGGCTGCTTCCACACACAGCGGCAGAGTGTGTGTGCTATTGGAAGTGTGTGTGCTGTTGGGAGTGTGTGTGTCAGACGACACAGGGGTGTGTGAGGTGTGTGTGGAAGACTCAATCAGCCCCTGGAGAACATTATCCAGATCCACCTGCAGGAACACAAACGCACACACACACACACACACACACACACACATCTCCTCACTTTAAGAAAAACACTAAATATACTGTAGCCATAGTCAGAGTTGTGTATGTGTGTGTCTGTGTGTGTGTGTGTGTCTGGCATGTATATGTGAATATCTGTGTGTGTGTGTGTGTGTGTGTGTGTGTGTGTGTGTGTGTGTGTGTGAGTGTGTGTGTGTGTTCTGACCTGTCCTGAGGCTGTGTGTGTGTGTGTGTGTGTGTGTGTGTGTGTGTGTGTGTGTGTGTGTGTGTGTGTGTGTGTGTGTGCCTGTGTGTCCTGAGGAGGAGTGTGTGTGTTGAGCAGAATGGCGGCCAGTGAGAGTGTAGACATGGGGCAGGTGTGTGTGTGTGTGTGTGTGTGTGTGTGTGTGTGTGTTGAGCAGCAGGGCGGCCAGTAGAGTGTAGATGTGGGGCAGGTGTGTGTGTGTGTGTGTGTGTGTGTGTGTGTGTGTGTGTGTGTGTACCTGTGTGTCCTGATGAGGAGTGTGTGTGTTGAGCAGAATGGCGGCCAGTAGAGTGTAGACGTGGGGCAGGTGTGTGTGTGTGTGTGTGTGTGTGTGTGTGTGTGTGTGTGTGTGTGTGTGTACCTGTGTGTCCTCAGGAGGAGTGTGTGTGTTGAGCAGAATGGCGGCCAGTAGAGTGTAGACGTGGGGCAGGTGTGTGTGTGTACCTGTGTGTCCTGAGGAAGAGGAGTGTGTGTGTTGAGCAGAATGGCGGCCAGTAGAGTGTAGACGTGGGGCAGGTGCACCTGAGCTTCCAGAAGTTTCTGCAGCACCTGGAACCCTCCACAGGAGGC
>JAODXP020001584.1:20000-24881 GCA_027497455.2 Sardinella longiceps | reverse complement strand
CATTTATATTAATGGAGTCAGATTTGTCAACAGACTTTCGGCAGAGCACTGGAAATACAGAACATGTATGGTGAGACAAGGCCCCAGGTCATTTGTTTCCTCACAGCTTACAATCGGATGAAGCCACATAACAAATCTATTATTTCATTCTGGCCATAATGTTGTCAAATGTAATGAATGCAACTTCCCACTATTTCCTCATATGTCTTTCCTGTCTCCCAGGGTAGTCGGTGAGGGGGCCCCTCCATCCAAGACATACAACATATCTCCTTCTTGCACATGATCATGAGGCACAGCCTTCCATATTTCTTTTGCCAGTTGGTGTTTGTTAGCTAGTAGAAACATTGTTCTGGTGGATAACCACATAGTTCACACTTGAAGACTTCAGCCAGCATGTCTCAGTGTAGCTGCAATCAAAAATGTCTGAAACAAGGGCTGTGGGTCACATAATCCATTTGATCGATATGAACACCCCCAACACCTTATCACAGGTGATATTGCCCACAATGGAGTGAATGTTGATCATTCCAAAGAGATCAGGGAAAATATTTTAAAGAACATGAATGGGAGGCATGTGACAGAATATGTCTTCAAGAAAAAAGCACAAGCAGTCACCCTGGACTCAAAATCCACTGTAAAACTGAATAATGAAGTTGCCCACATTGACCCATAGCTCTTGTTTCAGAGATTTTTGATTGCAGCTACACGAGGCTGTGCTTCATGATGGTTTGCCAGAAGGACATATGTTGTAGGCCTACAGTAGCCTATGTCTTGGATGGAGGGGCCCTCCTCCACCAACTACCCTGGGAGATAGGAAAGACATATGAGGAAAGAGTGGGAAGTTACAAGCGTTACATACGAAAACATTATGGCCAGAATGAAACAATAGATTTTTTTTTTTTTTTTTTGTGGCTTCATCTGATTTTTAGATTGTGTATTTTGTTATGGATGTTATGGTATATTTCATGCATAAATGCCTAATTTGCATATATAAATGTAATATCTCCAAAATTTTGCAATACATTTGTCTTTGCTATGATGTAACTAATCAACTGGAGAAGTTTCATATTGTCTATTTTGTTATGGAGATTATGGTACATTTTATGGATAAATGCCTAATTTGCATATATAAACATAACATCTCCAAAAACTTCCAATACATTTTTCTTTGTTATGATGTAACTAATCAACTGAAGAAGTTTCATAGTGATATCTATTAATTTAAAATTTTACCCTATTCAACTCAATTTGACTTAGACTGTTGGGCACAATTTTGCCCTTTAACTTAGAAAATATACATGTTCCACTCCATCTACGGCGGTCGACTTTTAGTATGTGATTCAGGGGGTGTTAGGACCAAGAAAAACCATGAACCGTTTCTGTTGCAATTTTTTGTCGATTTGCGCTATTTTGACTGGACTATTTCCCCATGCATTGGTTTTCGGTAGATGCTAACGTTAGCTGTTTTTCTTGACTGGGCCGTTAGCTGTAACCCAACGTTAGCCTACTATCTTGCCACTACCAGGACATCCATGAATAACCAACAATAAACATTAATGTAGGCCAATGAAATCTCAATTTAATAGTTGTTATGAATAGTCTAGCCACAGTCTGGGTGAGACTATGACAAACAAATAACTTTATCAGAGTGTCATGTCTCCTTTCATGCTAGCAAGCGGTTTCATTTTTGGATGAATATCATGCCTTAGCTTCCATGAGCCAATATTCAAGTTAGTTTTACTTTGGACAATCGGCCGATATTGCAACGGCGCGATGCATAGTTGCATATCCATTGAATGTCGAATTTGAACCCAACTTTACCGCGGTTATTTTCTCCGTTATCGCCTCTACATCAATTAAACATACGCCATCTCTTACAGAAATATGGGTTACACCTACTGATTTTTCAAAGGCAATAATCAAATAACAGTGTTAAACTATTTATTGTGATTAAATAATTAGGACTTTTGCATGGATGTCTATGGCTTGGCGAACTTTACTGCTCGTCTGTCTGTCTGTCGAAAAGAAGCCTAATTTTCAGGGGGACAGGCAAGATGTGATTCGATTTTGGTGGAGATCGGTGATCCAGAACATCCAGAATTTATCTTGTGTCTGTGACCACATTGCCTTGGCGGAGGTTTGTGCTCTCTGAGCGCTTTTCTAGTTTTGTATTGTATTGTCTTACTTAAACAAATAATTCATGAGCATTAAGGTTTAATCCCGGGACCTGGGATTCCCAGGAAATATGATCAATACTATTTCCCATTCCCCGGGAAAGGTCATGACAGATAGAATTAACCTAATAAAGAACTAAATGGTGCACGTCTACAAGTAATTGTTGTCATACAGTAGCCTGAAGGAAAGTAGCGGAGTGAATTCAAACATATCCCTGTTGAAAGAGCTTGCTAAATGCGCTAGTTAGCGAGTGGAACAAAATAATTTGGTACAGCACAGACCGAACGCGAACGCAGAAGCGAACAGTCACTTTACACTGAATCAATGGGACCTGACTATTGGAAACCGAAAGTAAGATCTGAGATTACATTGACTCAATGTAAAGTGTTTCATGTTCGCGTTAGGTCTCTGCTGTTCGAAATTCTTTCATTTCATGCAAAATATATTGCTGTTAGAAAGCTCGTACAGCAGGGCTATGCTTAAACTTACTCCGGACTTATACTTTAAACAGGCTACTGCAGCAGCAGGCTACCTCTGCTCATGATATCAGGGTCTGCGGCCAGTTTTCTATGGAGGAATTTTCAAAAACTGGAGAATGACAGCCTCAAAGCTAAGCATATGTTGTGTGCCCGGGTTATCAAGTGCTTCGGGGATTGCGCAGACATTTAGAATCTTGGCATTCTGAACTTGTAAGTGTTTAAAAGAGAAATATGCTCAAGAGTTCAGTGCTGCTTAATGCAGCAGAGTGTTTAGCCATATTATTATTTTAAATCCGTATTATTATTTTATTTTTACTTGACCAAGTATTCATAATATGGAAATGAAATTTTGATGCATTTGTGCCTACCTCTGCACAAACACCCCTTCACACAAAAAATACTCTCACACACACTACCTCCAGGCTATACACTCTCACACACTACTTCATCCAGCCTATAGGCTATCTACATTACATACCAATATATTTTGAGATCTGTCCAAATATTCTACTTGATTTTAAATTTAAAAAAAAATCTTGCATAGAATCATGCATGACTATGTTTGAAAGGGGAAATGATATATAAAGTTTCACAGATTTTTTATCTGGGGTGAGAAATTATGTAAGTTTTTGGTTTCATTGTAGTGCAGACTTAAAGGATGCACCATGTAAACAAACAACCAGCTTTGAATGTATTTTTAGTGTCAAATATTTGAGTCGTAGCGGAGGTAGCAAAAATGGTCTCAACTGTACTCAGTCTACCCTACTACATACAATGTTCTCATACAGTATTGAGACACTTAATAAGCTACGTTTCTCATCGACTCCCTAAAAACATACTTGCAATTTATTTCTTCACTGTACATTTTTTAACCATCTGATAAGCACAACTTGTACTTGTATTAGGCCTAGCCTAGGCAACTGTTTTAAATTAAAGGCCTAGTAGCCTAGGCAACTGTTTTAAATTAAACTGAAAATGTAGTTAGCACATGTCTAACTAAAAAATGCACCTTAATATAAGCTGTAGCCTATCTCATGCAAAGAGCAGCTGATCAAGTGCTTGGTATTCGATTCAGGAGAAGTTGCACTGATATGTAGGCCATCATATAGTTGTTGAAATTATGAATATGATTGTTTACATTTTCTTCAAGTAAATAAATAAAAAATAAAAACACAAATGTAGGCTACCAATTACAGCACATGTTCTACATGTGTAGGCCTACACATGCTCCAAGAGGTCTCTTACAACAACAACAACAACAACAACAACAACAACACACACATTTTAGTAACACAGGTAATAAGTAACAGGTTAAAATATCTTTTAGCCTAAAAATACAATAACTTTTGCCATTAGCCCAGCCTATAAGGCAATCTAGGCTATCAAAGATAACTTTTAGATTGGCCTAGAAGCAATCAAATTTATAGTCTAGAGCAAGACAACAACAATGAACAGGATGACTTGGATAAAAACATTTAAATAGCTTTGGAGTCGTCCAAGATAATACTTACCAGCAAAATGAGAAGTAGACTTCCTAAAGTCAATTCAGGCCACTGTGGACTTCTGTCCAGTGCTACCGATGAAATCAAATGGCCAGGATACTCACGGAAGCAGGATCGGATAATAACATTATTGGCCAAACGCAATCAAAATCCAACGTCCCCGTGTCTTTTCTCGCTGAGGTTTGCCGGTCATCATCAAGGCCGTGCTGTGCCAACACAGTTCAGGTTATCCAACAGTTTTATTGTGACCATAATGTGCTTTACTGTAGCCTGAACGAAACTTCACTCTCTCACTGCAAGCCTCTTTCGCTGCTGCCGTGTTCACTTTGGTTTCGTTTTCTCTCCGGTCCCGCCCCCCTGCTGCCGTGAGTGCAACACGGGAGTTGTAGCCCAGAGCCATACCGCTCTGGTGCAGCCTATCTGGAGATGGAAACCACGGGAATCTATCCGGGGAATACCCACTGAAGAACTCGAGTTGTTCAGGGATGGTTTTATTCCATCAGATGTGTTGGAACAACACAAGAAAAACTGCCATAGAAATGGAGGGTGTTTGTGTTTTTCAGAACATCATGATTTCTTGTTAAATTAGCATAATCATTTAAAAATTGTAAATGGTCCGTAGCCTATCAATCACCGACCTTGAAAATCACCACAAAATTAATGAATGGACTTCCAATGTATGATATTATAAGATTTAACTGCGAGCATTACAATATCACTCTGTG
>JAODXP020001584.1:10000-12500 GCA_027497455.2 Sardinella longiceps | reverse complement strand
TGTGTGTGTGTGTGTGAGAGAGACCTAATTCGGTTCTGAGTGGCCAATATGTGTGCGCATGTGTGTGTGACCTGAAGCAGTTTTGAGTGGCCAGTGTGTGTGTCTATGTATGTGTGTGTGACTTGATGCGGTTCTTAGTGGCCAGAGTGAATGTGTGTGTGTGTGTGTGTGCGCATGTGTGTGTGCATATGTGTGTGTGTGACCTGATGCGGTTCTGTGTGACCAGTGTGTGTGTGCATTTGTGTATGTGTGTGTGACCTGATGCGGTCTTGAGTGGCCAGTGTGTGTGAGACCTGATGCGGTTTTGTGTGGCCAGTGTGTGTGTGTGTGTGTGTGTGTGAGTGTGTGTGAGACCTGATGCGGTTCTGTGTGGCCAGTGTGTGTGTGTCATGTGTGTGTGTGTGTGTGTGTGTGACCTGATGCGGTTCTGTGTGGCCAGATCTTTCTTCTCATCGTCGGTGGTCTCGGGGCAGAAGACGTTCTTGTAGAGGCGCGTCATAATGTACTTCTCCACCTGGTCCATCACACACTCCACACGCTCAGATGAGCCTAACACACACACACACACACACACACACACACACACACACACTGTTAGTGTGGCTGTTAACAATGCCGCTTGTTCAATAAATGCCTATGTGTGTGTGTGCGTGTGTGAGTGAGTGAGTGAGTGAGTGTGTTTACCTTTGAAATGGACCATGAGGCGGTCAGACATGTTCTGGTAGAAGTCCTGCACACACTCTGAAAGTTCATCCGCACTGAGATCCTGTGAGGAGCGACACACACACACACACACACACACACACACACACACACACACACACACACACACACACACACACACACACACACACTTTATTTGGATCTCTACACAGAGAAGGAGTATTCAAACAGTGATGGGAACACAGTACTGGGACTAATATAATCAAACATGGAATGATATTTCATTCATCACTGATTGGGGGCGTGTCTTATTGGCCATACTCTCTTAGAACAGACAGTCTGATTGGGCGTTTCCCTAGTAAGACACCCTATTGGCCATGCTCTCTAAGAACAGACATTCTGATTGGGCCTTTGTCTAGTAAGACACCCTATTGGCCATGCTCTCGATGAAGGCCCGGCTCTGCTTGTGGATCAACCTGTGTGTGTGTGTGTGTGTGTGTGTGTGTGTGTGTGTGTGTGTGTGTGTGTGTGTGTATGTGTGTGTGTGTGTGTATGTGTGTACCTTCTTATTGGCCATGGCCTCGATGAAGGCCCGGCTCTGCTTGTGGATCAACCTGAGTATGTGTGTGTGTGTGTGTGTGTGTGTGCATGTGAGTGTGTGTGTCTGTGTGTATGTACCTTCTTATTGGCCATGGCCTCGATGAAGGCCCGGCTCTGCTTGTGGATCAACCTGAGTATGTGTTTGTGTGTGTGTTTGTGTGTGTGTGTGTGTGTACCTTCTTGTTGGCCATGGCCTCGATGAAGGCCCGGCTCTGCTTGTGGATCAACCTGAGTATGTGTTTGTGTGTGTGTGTGTGTGTGTGTGTGTGTGTGTACCTTCTTGTTGGCCATGGCCTCGATGAAGGCCCGGCTCTGCTTGTGGATCAACCTGAGTGTGTGTGTGTGTGTGTGTGTGTGTGTGTGTGTGTGTGTGTGTGTGTGTGTGTGTGTGTGTGTACCTTCTTGTTGGCCATGGCCTCGATGAAGGCCCGGCTCTGCTTGTGGATTTCTCGGCCCGGTTTCTGCAGACTCTTCAGGAAGTCCACAAAGTCCCGAGACACGCGATCCGTCTCGATACTCGACTGCCGGGAGATGGAGGGGCTCGGAGATTTACCCTCATGAGGCTCTGGAAACACACACACACACACACACACACACACACATGGATTAACACACTGCTGTAATAACATGATCAAGATGAGGGATAGAAGAGTGTGAAGAACACACACACACACACACACACACACAGGATAATTACTGTACTGCTATGAGAGAAGGAAAACTGTAGAACAGACAGACAGACGTGTCCACACACACACACACACACACACACACACACACACACACACACAGAATAAGCAGTATAGTGTTATGAAAGAGGGAAGACTCTGAGGAGGTGACGGCATAGTAAATTATGATAGCTGAGGAGAACATGGCTGACAGCCCCCCCTAGTGGTCATTATCCTACTATCACTGAGAATATTTATTATATTCACCTTTTCACCTGCTGCCATACTCCAAATGAGAACGAGGCTCAGGTGGTAAACTAGAGGAAGTGCCGACGAAACATTAATTTATTTTAATTAAATTTAATTTCTATTTGTGGAGCGCTCAAATACAGTGAATTGTCTCGTGGCACTTTACAGTACACAGACAGTACGGGAAGCATCCATGAGAAACAGGGGCAAGGAAAAACTCCCTTCGCTTTATAAATAATCTCACAGATGCTGGACAGAAAATCTACTGCTGGTCCCCTCTCTTACTGTTGGTCAGGTGGAAAATTGTCGTTCTAGTGCCT
>JAODXP020001584.1:0-5000 GCA_027497455.2 Sardinella longiceps | reverse complement strand
TCAGCTAAACCAGCAAGCAAAGACGTCACGAACAAATCTAACTTGAAGAGGATGTCAGTCTCCTGACGGCAGGATTCACAGTTGAACTTGCTCCTCCAGATTTGACACTAACGTTAAGTTAGTAGGCCTGCTAGTAGGTCGAGGATGAGGAGGATGACCTGTCTGTCGACTGACCAGGAGACGCAACAATTTTTGAGAGGATGAGACGAATGACGTGGGAGGGATGATGTCCAGTTGGGTGCGAGATGCCACAACATTGCTGGACGTTGTGAAAAGTGCTTAACGTTTACGTTTTAAGGTGAAGCCATCCAACGTTACGACCAAACTGACAGCTGTTCATGTCGGGAAGGAAACACTTAAAACTGCTAAAACTCACAGATAAGATAACTCCTAGATAACGTTTAACGTTAGTGTTGCTAAATTGTTGCTAGCGGAATACTGGCATAACGTTAACGTTAGTGTGGATTTTGGAATAGGCTAACGTTATCTGTTAGCATGTGGATTTTGTCATGCGTATCTGAATAATGTTAACTATTCCTGACTATCTCAAGCGCCACAGGGTCTGCTACCGTTATCACCAAAAAATTAGGAAGTAACGTTACGTTAGCCTAACGCAAGATACATCAGGTTTGCGCACAGCAGGTTAAGTTAGCAGCTAACGTTAAGGCCATATCATTGGGCTAAATATCCGTCCTGAGAAGACAAACTACATCCAACGTTACTGTTTCCCATTCCAATGAAACATGCCCATGTCTCTGAAACGGCATGGTTAGAAAAGTAACTGTGGTCTTACTGATGAAGAGGATGTTATTATTCTTACCGCTACTGCAGAGGAGTGGAAGGAATGTTGTCGTCCTGCAGGATTGCAGCCTCGCTCTGGCTCGCGACACCGGTGGGTGATCCAAGGAACGCGCCAGGGCAACGGGAGGAGCACAGAACGGCACAGAACACTGTCGTTCCTAAACTTGCCACAGCGTGGCGCCAGTGACCTGTGTTTTACAGAGCCGTATATAGAGAGAGTTCGGACAACACGAATCATGGACCCATGTTTGCTACCAACGGCAAAGGATTCTACTCGGCTGGCAGATGGGCCGGATATACGGTTGCATTGAAATCGCTAATTTTACAATACTTAGAAAGCTCGACATAACATCACACGTTGTTTGTAGCTTTAAGAGGGTCCGTACACAATCTTGATCATTGAAAAATTGTTTCGTAGAGAAGGAGCTTACATACAAGACGTTTTTGGTAGCACATGTCCTCCGAATTTTTTTCTTAGGTCCAGTAACAAGCGGTGTTTTAGCACAACTTTGTGTACACTAACAAAGTTCAAACTGATCACATTCATGTGTAGACACGTTGGTAATACTGTGGGTAAAGTTTCATGGTGTTTTGGTGGTTTAAAACGGCGATTATGGCATTTATTGTGATCAGGGGCGCCTGCAGGATTGAATTGTAGGGTACGCACAAAAATTGAATTTTAACATTGAGTAACATGAACATTATCTAGCTGAACGATAAACTCGACAGTGAACTTTTGTTGCATTCACACACACACATGCGCGCGGGCAGCACTGCGTTACTTGATGGGGAGCACCAACTTTTTTTTTTAACCTGTCATTATATGGCAAGGACGTGTCTTGGAAAAATGGAGACTCCTGTTTCTCACATAGGAGAGTTCATTTGGGTTTGTGAGCAGCCTATCCTGTTGAAGGTAGAGGACACATCATGGATGCATCAATTGGGTCTAAGCGCTTCGATGCTGTTGTTTTTAAGGCAAGCGAAGATTTCGCACAACCCAGGAAATTGTTTGTGATATTGTCGGGTTGGATTAACAATATTATGAATGAAGTATGCTTATTTAGAAGGAATTACTGGCGTGGTTTAGACTTCACCAACTTCTTGCACTATAGCTGCCCGGTGTAGGGACAGGGCCTCTCCCCAGCCTTTTCCCTTCCACTGGCGCGCGAAAGAAGGGTGCCCACTACATTACTATTATAATGCATAGCCTAGAGTGATATCGGCGTGGCATGGGCTCTCGCCAAAAAGGCTAGCCCCTTTTCGCTTTTCTCGAGCTTTCAAACAAAAGAAAATAGGCGAATAGCCTACATGAAAACATGAATCACAAATAGACGCATCATGTCGTCGATAAGTAGCCTACGGCCATGCAAGCCTATCAACTCCTAAAAATAAATTTGCCTATTGACACATTTCAGTAGGCTACTTCAGAACTTGACAAATCTCATGACAAATGACAAATCTCTCCGCCCGATTCTCGCTTGCGCGTCTCTCTCTCTCTCTCTCTCTCTCTCCGAAGGTACGCACAGTGCGTACAGCCGTACGCCTGGAGGCGCCACTGATTGTGATCATAACTGCAAGTGCTCCCGATAACGTTAGTGAATTGACAAAAATATCTGCTACCTAAATGGCACTTCGTCTAGGCTACATTAAAACAATAACGTAGTTTACATTTTGCCAACAGCTTGGCTTAATAACATCACACGTTGTTTGTAGCTTTACAAGGGTCCCTACACATTAACTTGATAATTGAAAAATTATTTATACAATTGAGGTTATGTACAAGACGTTTTTGGTAGCGCACATCCTCCACGTTGTTGCGTTTGGTCCAGTAACAAGGGGTGTTTTAGCACAACTTTGTGTACACTAAAAATGTTCACATTGATAACATTCATGTGTAGAAACGTTGGTTATACTATGGGTGAAGTTGCATGATGTTTTGGTGGTTTAAAACTGTCATCATGGCATTTATTGTGATCATAACTGCCCAAGTGCTCCCATTAACGTTAGTGAATTGACGAAAACATGCATCTTTAAATGGCGCTTCGTCGAAGCCTGTAGGGCAGGCTACGAGGTTTGACATTGCCACATTAAAACAATAACGTAGTTTACATTTTGCCAACAGCTTGGCTTAATCCACAGTCCATCACCTAAGCCTAATCGAGTCACGGAGATGCTTTTCTCTTGTCATCCACTAGCGATATTGGATAATTTTACAACATGCAGTAGGCTAGCAGAGCAACTGAAGTTGGGATAATAAAGTTGATATCAACATCGCAGAAGTGACACAATATGCTTGTTTTTCACATCAGCATCGGAGTTATTGATGACAATTAAGTTTAGATGAGCCAAGTTAAGTCAGCTGTTTTTTTTTTTTTTTTTCTAGACGTAGGTACATAGATAAAGTTAAAAGTAGGCCTACCACATTTTAACTTGCTAACGTTAGCACAGGGGGCTGGGGTAGGCAACTTCACTGATGCAGTGGTGAGTTTTTGAGAGCATAAAAGGCTTTATTAATGATGTTGTGAGCTAATCTTTCCAGTTTCAATTCTTAACAAGTTTCAAAGACAAAAAGAAATTAATTATAAATAATATTACCTTATAACCTGCCCGTTCACATAGGCTACTCCTCATCCAGTTCTTCCTTCTAACATAACCTCGCAATTTGTGGTCATGAGGGAAACTTTTTCTCCTTTCCCGGTCTTGTACTGAGGCCATAAGCAGGACCATTTGTATAATTTAATGATATACTGAACTTCATTATCCGATATCTGTCATTCCCTAATGGGAGTCCCTGCGTGAATTGGTAGCAAACATGGAGTCCATAAAACACGTGACAAGCTCACAACCAATCAGCGTAGTGAATAGCTTGAACGTTCGAGTCCCTTTGTTGTCCGAACTCTCTCTATATACGGCTCTGGTGTTTTAGTCAAGGTCTGAGGGCTCTGTAATCTATCTAGGCCCACTCTCTGTTACTGTAAAGTGTTCTTAAAAAACAAACAAACAAACAAACAAAACAAAATTGTAAAAAGCAAGTAATGTGTGTTGAAAGACTGGGGACATTCTTCCTCTTTCTTTTGAATCAACAAGGGGCAAGAAGTCCACTCTCTCCCTCTGAATAACTAGGGTTAGGCTACCACCTGTGTCTGACAAAAATCCTGTAAATTTTGACCATCAAATCAAATTAGTTTGTAAGCAACGGTGCCCTTCGCACATCTAACCCAACATAAAAATCACCCTTCTATGCTGCAATCGTATAGCTCTAATTAGTAAAAATGACACTTACTATTCTTTGTTTAGTTAATAATTGGTTTATTTAATAGCATTATTTTGGTTTATTTTCAACAGTTTTTCAGGATTAAAAAAAAAAAAAAAAAAAAAAATCCGGGACAGACCATGAAAATCCGGGACAGGTGGCAACACTATGAATAACCCCTCATCCACATCATTCACTCAGACATCACCATCGTCCTTTAAACAGGCCCCACAAACCCACTCCTTCACACTCTTCTGCTGTTGCTGTTAATTCCTCAACTCCATACAGACATGATGACACCTTTAACTCCATACAGACATGACACCACTTAACTCCATACAGACATGACACCTTTAACTCCATACAGACATGACACCCTTTAACTCCATACAGGCATGGCACCTTTAAACTCCATACAAACATGACACCCCTAAACTCCATACAGACATGGCACCTTTAAACTCTATACAGACATGACACCCTTTAACTCCATACAGACATGGCACCTTTAACTCCATACAGACATGACACCCTTTAACTCCATACAGACATGACACCCTTAAACTCCATACAGACATGACACCTTTAAACTCCATACAGACATAACACCCCTAAACTCCATACAGACATGACACCTTTAAACTCCATACAGACATGACACCTTTAACTCCATACAGACATGGCACCTTTAACTCCATACAGACATGACACCCCTAAACTCCATACAGACATGACACCTTTAAACTCCATACAGACATGACACCTTTAAACTCCATACAGACATGACACCTTTAAACTCCATACAGACATGGCACCCTTTAACTCCATACAGACATGACACCTTTAAACTCCATACAGACATGACACCCTTTAACTCCATACAGACATGGCACCTTTAAACTCCATACAAACATGACACCCCTAAACTCCATACAGACATGGCACC
>JAODXP020001583.1:0-24697 GCA_027497455.2 Sardinella longiceps | reverse complement strand
AAGTGTAATAGAGAGGTGCAACCGTAGAGATACAAGTGCGTCTTTGTGGTTATCAGAGAAGTGTAAACGGGGTCTTAGTCTGGGGACCTACCTATTGCATTTCTCGTAGCGGAAGCATCGTTTACAATTGTCCATAGCCGTTTATTGGCGCGTTACGAATGTCTATCATAGCGTCTGTACATACCTTGGAGCCAATACCAGAGCCACCACATGACGTAAAATGCAATTGAGAGCCGTACAAATCCCTTTTTGTTCTGCGATTGGATACCGAAAGCAGGTGAGAAAAACGGCCATGGTCACCATGCTCCTCTGCATAGTGAAATGAAATAAGCGCGCAAAGGAGCATGGGAATTCCCAAGCTATCACAGACACAGACAAACACTTGAATTTTGCAAATGGAAACTGTATTCCAGCATTTTTCTGTTCTAACACTACTGACCATGTTATAACAACCTTTCATGACCCATGAATCTTACAATAGCCTGTCATGTAAATTATCTGTTATTTGTTACCTCCACCCCTAGGTCGTAACATATTGAATCAAGAATTTGGTGTATTCTTCTATATTTCTGTCCCATATGTATTTTTTTATTTTGACAGGCCTGAGAAAAGCAAAGATGACCACTGGACAACTTGTGATATTGTGCGTACTTGTGGATATATATTTTTTTGTGTATCTTTATTAACATTTGTACTCATGATTTATGCGCCGATAAAAATTCAAAATGATTCACAGTGTGGTTCTTTTTGTTCTATGTTTCATGTTAATCATGTGGATAATTGAAATGATCTCATTGGTCATAAGTACCTTTTGGTGTATGCTTATTTGTGGGCCAAACCATTATTTCTGTGGTTTAATTACCTCCGCTTTGGGTCCAGTTGTATGTGGTATTGTTATCGTATTGTTATTTCTCATTTGCATGGGGGTTTGTGAAATCTGCATGTGGGTTTGTAACATCTGGGCCTTGTGTCTCAATAAGTACAGATAACGGCTGGTGTCCTGATATAGGGTAATAATGGATGTTGGGAAGCAGGTCTATGACGTGCCTCATAGTGAGTTGCCAGGATTGTGTTGTGGAAACTGCCTCGCTATAGATCTATTTTCAAACAGACTACATACGCCTACAATTATTTCCAAGCCTTTTGAATTGGGCTGCATAAAAGGATGTTAAGGGCCACATCCAGCCTTATGTTTCACACCCTGGGTGGTACACACCATCAAGAACTCTCAGATCAGCAGAGCACTTATTGCTTATGATTCCATCAAATGAAATACAAATGTAATGGTGATTGTATGTTTGCAACAGCAGCCCCTACTGTAAACTGAAACAATCTTCCCTCTTATATTAGGGTCCGTGTATTTTTTCGTTCATTCATTATTCTATTTTGGAAGTCGCACGAGAAATGAATAAGGACTCGTTTATAGTGTTTTACGCTTGAATATCACTTATGAAATGGAACCAAGCACCATGTTTTGATATCTTTTAGGAACTGAAAATGAAACGCTGAATCCTAGAAAAAAGAGAAGAGCAAGAAAGAAAAGCGTCCATCTGAGTTGCGTCTTTGGTTTGTTAAGCACCCAGAATTCGGATGACCTGGAAGTAATTCTGGAAGTAGGCCTAGGTGGTTGAGTTTTTATTACATGGTTTATTTGGAGGCAAATGCCGACTTTGCAAATATTGTTGCAACACTATTCCGGAACGTTGCTACACTTCAAAAGATGTGGTTGATCTGTGATGAGTGTGCGAATAATATTTTGTGACGCTCACAACCTCGTGAGATGATTGCATATATCCATAGTAAGCAAGCGCCACCACAATATTGAGTAGGGACAGAGGACAGGAAGGGTAGACCAACTGTGACTGAGAAAGGATTTTGACAGCTCTGATTATCAGCATCTTCCATCAGCTTCCCAGCTCATCTCCAGCCTTTACATGTGTAGTCTACATGGACTTCCCAACGACAATGCCCCAAATATATCAAAGAGAAATGTGTTTATTAAACGTGCGTAAAACAGTGGGATGAAGACCAAGAGCGCGCACTTCAGCTCATTAATAAACTTGCCAGAATACTCTTTTATTTTTCTGTTATGTCTCTGGCTCCGGCTACGTCTGGAGCGTATTTGCGTATGCCTCGTATGGTCAGCTGCAAACTTTCCATCCGGGTAAACGGAAAGGTCAGTCAAATGAAAAATGTAATTTCTTCCATTACTATTATGGTATGAGACAACACATGCAGAAAACCAAATACAGCCATTTCTGCGTGTATGGCTTTAAACAAGACAAGAAGTTGCACCCTTTTTTCATTTTCATCTTTCATTCCAAAATAGAATAATGAATGAACGAAAAAGTACACGGACCTATTAGGATGGCCCCTTCTCTTTAACTTTTCAAATCCAGTCTTAACACACAACTTACAATGTAATGTCATTTATGTATTCCTTGCGGTCCGTGTATATTTTGGTAATTGGATTTTCCCTTATGAATAGGAATTAAAAATACAAAAAAGACTGGTTTATTTGACTTTCGTTTTGAAGCCCAAAACCAACAATTGAATTACACAGCATTTTTTTTCATTCTCATTTTTAAATTACACTTTACAAAATGAAATTCAAAGTCAACAGGAACAGAAAAATGGACCAAAAACAAGCATTATTCATATTCTTGCACCGGAAGCCACGTGCTATATGTTGATGTATAAGTCAAATAAACCAGTCGTTTTTTGTTTTTAAAGAGAACCTATGCAGGATCCGGTGGCATCATCCAGTAAGCTAACAACCAAACAAAGCAGTTATTAAGCGTTTCTGCCAATAATCCTCCACTTAGAATTGCATAGTCAATGGTGATCGCCGCTAACAAAATGTATCGACAGTTGAATGCGCTGAGAAGTCACAAATCGCGTTGTAATTCAAACAGTAAACTCTGGCTAAGTCACGTGACCTAGCTTGCTTGCTAACCAAAACTTACGATAGCCGGGACGCGCTCCCTGATCTTGCATAGGCGGTATCTGCCTCTAGGAGGGTCGGACAATCTCGTGAAAGGGCTCGTTTTACTCCGGAACATGTCATTTATCAAGTCTAGCAAGTTCTAGGCAATTTACATAAAGGTGTAATGAATAGGAAACGTCGAAATTTTACCTAAATGTTGCATGTGGTGGCTTTAATTCCCATTGAAAAAGGGAAAATCCAATTACCAAAATATACACGGACCCCTTGCCCACCATATTGCAGTCTTCTCTTTAAAAAAATAGTATCAGTAAGTTAAGTTTGATTAAGTTTCATTTTTATTATCTATTTTATATCTTTTTTTTCTGTTTGCACAGTCAACTCTATACATTCAATAAAGTACATGCAGTATTAAGTCAGGTTTGATTAAGTTTTTCTAACTTTAATTTCTGCCTATTATTTTTGTTGTTATTTTACAGCACTTTGGTCGACTGCTATTATGTATAAAGTGCTTTATAAATAAATTGACATTGACAGATTGCCATCTTGTTTTTCGTTTTTTCCATTAAAACTATTTGAGAACCTTGAGTTCTTTCCACCATTGTGACAGATGAATGGGCATTCTTGTAAAAAATGAATCACAAGAATACTTTGAAGTGATTAAAACGGGGTAGTGATTTGCTACCTTGCTGTTTTCACTGGCACTTGCTGAAATTCAGACAGGTAACTTCATAATTTGATAGACTTTGGGACATTGAAAGCAACATGGAGAACACATCTACATGTATCATATGCTGCCTTCAAACTTGAGCAAAACTACAGTATCTTGCCAGGCTGAATTTGATGCATTTATTTGATTCAGACATGCCCTGCAGAGCACACAGAACACATCTCTTAGAAGGCAGCATTTATTCTGTTTCAGACACATTGGCTCACTCTTTTTGACCTCCCATCTATCTATTAAAGCAAGGAATGTCTGTCTGTGTGTCTGTCTGTGTGTTTCACACATAACTCTGCACCCGTTTGTCTGACTGACCTCAAATTTGGTATGCATCTTGTTAATGACACGAGTGAATGCAGTGCCACGTTTGATGTTGTTTGGACAAAGATTAGTAAAGATATCGCTAAATGAAGCTCAAACTATGTAGCCACTCGGTCTCTCACTCCCGGCGAAGTGCTTTCGGTGGAGAAAAAAAACCTTTGCTCCACGGGCAATGCACTAGTTATGGTAACACAGGTACTAGGAGTACCTCAGGATTTTCTTCCAATATACAGGATAGAATAATTTACATGAAGTAATTTCTAGTTTTAAAACATGAATAGAATTGCACCCATTTCTGTCTTGATATGAAGATCATTTTATTGAACAAATTCTGCACAGATCCTTTCTGCATCCAACTCTTGGAAATCTTTACAACCACAAATTTTACGTGTTTGCCCCAATATCTAATATTATTTTGGGTTGCTGGTGGAAAATTGGCTTACTGATATGGTAGCCTTGAACCTAGACATACCCTCCCTAATGGTAGCAAATTGACTGGCTCTACAAGTACAGTCTGTATCAGCCATGGGAAATTGTGATATTCAACCCTGGTTGGGGTTTGAATTTGATGTGGAGGACCAATAATAACAGTGAGCAGAGAATAATTGGGTGCTGGTGACTCCCTGAAATAAACAAAATCATGACTTTGCCTCTCCTGGTCCATTCTGCAAATTTGGTGTTATTCAGCAACTCTATCAGTTATCTGTGATCTACACAAAGTCCTTTACTCAATTGTTTCCATAGTCCTACCTGTTCTTAAGATATGACAAAACAATAAAAAAAAGTTCTCTGTCTCAGATATGCCCACTGAGTGTTAATTTGAACTCAGAAAGGACTAGCAAAGTCAGTGTTACAACTAGTTTTGTATGTTTCAAAAAATAAGCTAACAAATTCCTTTTGCAGTGATGCACCTGTTAGGAAATAACAACAGCTGTTGTGTAACTCTATCTAGATTTTGTTAGCAACAGGACAGTCGGCATTTCTGAGAACTGATGCGAGACAAAAGGAGCTGTGGAAACAGATTATCTTTTAGAAGTTTGAAAATCCGAATGTGCTTTAAAATCTGTAAGTACTTTAACTTTGACTTTCTATGTTATTAAATTGTATTGGTAATTATAAACAACATTGTGGCTAATCGAGATTGACAGTACAGTGCAGAACCTCAGACAGAACTATATTCATCCGTTCATATTGGCCCTCAAGATGTTGTACATCTGTTTGGTAGCAGTATACAACTTTAACTTGCAATATTATTCAATTATATTATAGTTGTAAACAGTTTATAACAGATAGACATATACTGTGTAAACAGCTCTAAATAGACAAGGAAATAGTGTGACCATAAGTATAGTTCTAGGTGGGTGGAAGATGGCGTTGGTCATGCTAATTTAAGTGGACCACACAGAATGAGACCAGTTGACATGGACCGCACAGAATCATACTATGATTAGTGCCAGAGTAGCCACTAACATAGACAGAGCAAGGCGAAACAACAGCAATGTAATGATGGGAACAACAGAAACAAAATTAAATAAAAACATATTACAGTCATGGACAGACAGTCGATTCAGGTTTAACATAAAGACATAAAATTTTTAAATGCAAAAAAAATAAATAAAATGCATATGCCTATGAAACTAGTCCTTGACTTCCTTCGAAGGCAGATCTCTTTTTCCATTTCTGACACAACCTGTGTCATGTAACATTGTTACACGAGTTATACCACTGTACCTAGATAGTGCCTACACTATAACAGTTACACTGTAAAATGTTACCCAATCTTATGTTTTTTTTGTTTGTTTTTTTGTTTTTTTTTAATGAGCAGAAATGTAACTGATGCCACACATGAAGGGTTATATTTTGATTGTATGGTTATTTTAGTTCCCTTGCCAATTTCATTAGACATTCAAATAAATCATAATATGGTACTAATATTTTGAATACAACTGTCAAGTGCTATTTGGATGTTGTGCACGTTGTGTTGTTGAGCATTGTTCTAGAATGAAGTCTTGCACAAGATTCCAAAGGGCAGAGTACTCCTGATTCTATGCTTTCACTTATCTTAAAAAAAAAAAACTTGATGTACAGTATGTACAAGGCACCGCACCCAGATGACGTATGTTGTCTTCAACTTAGTTTCACTTTTTGCAAAGTGTCTTGATACGTCTGATAGCCGTTTGTTAACTTTGCCGTGCATGGACGCTTTTTGTAATCTAATGTTGGATTATAATGTAGGAGGTCCCCAAGTAGAAACATGGTATTTTGTGATGTTATAGATTTAGTTGCCATATTGGGCTAAGCTAAGCAATATTTTGATAGTTGTTTTGTAATAGCCTACTTTCCCACTTTGACCTCATGAAGTTTCAGGTTGCATGTTTGCTTGATGAATAGAGTAAAGTCACCTTCTCCCCAAAACCTGTATATTGCTTTCCATTCACAACCAAAGAAAAAACGGAGAGGAGAAAGAAATGATAAAATCAGGAAATCTTGTTTTCTACAACAGTAAATCTCATCTGTCCTGATGTGGAAGCTGGGCTCCATCTTCATCATCTCAGTAGTGTATCTCAATGTTGTTGGTGTTGTGTGCTCTCCTTGTGAACGTCACTGGTATCTTACTGATGGAAACAGATGCTGCCGTATGTGTAACAAAGGTGAGTTTTTAGTTCAAGGACATTCAAGAAGAGTTGAAAATAAATCAAGTAATTAATTAATTTCAATAACCTTAAACCTTAAAATACTCAACTGACTATGAGTAGTAGTGCTTTTAATTATAATAGCAAGACTTTTACTCACTTGTCTTCAGATTTGCTGTCGATAGTTTACCGACCTACACTGAAAAACACAACTACAATTATACACAACAGAAAGGGTTACTGCATAAAACAGTAACTCTATGATGGTTTTACAAGACCCAAGGAATGCACTCATAATATTTATGAGGTGTTTATAAAGCATTATAATGCTGATTTTAACAATCTACAGTATATGTACTCACAAGTCCCCATAACAAGTCCATAATGCATGACAACTAATTATGAATTAATATAATTTATATTCTGAACAATGCATTATAAATATGTCTTGTCAGTTTTATGATGCATATATTCTTCCTTTGCTGAATTCATAGTGACTGTGTTTACATGGACATTAATATTCCGATATTATTCGGATTATGACTTTATTCTGAATATGAAAGTGCCATGTAAACGCAATATTCTGATTACCTTAACCCGAATAAGGTCATATTCCGAATAAGCATAATCAGAATAAGGTAGGTGGAGTATACTGATCATATTCTGATTATTGAGGTGCGTTCTGGTCATGTAAACACCTTAATCGCATTATTCACCTTTTGGAATATTCACAGATGAGAAGAATCGCGGATGGAACTTAAACGATAGTTGAAAAAGATTCTTCAGAACTTTGGTGTACCGTCTCTACTCTGTTTATCAGAATATGAGATGTTGCATGTAAGCGGGGAATATCATAGAAATATACACTATGAGGCCGATGACAACAGTCGTCAATGAGAGCACTCGCGTTGCAGAGCCGCCATCTTGGAACATTACTTCTCTCCTATTCAGCTAATGGATTTGAAGTCAGTGGATTTGAAAGCTACAATTTTACAAGCGTTTGTTTCTTTTTTTGGTCATTACATGTTAGACACGTTTCCACAATTTTATTAAATAATTAAAAAAAAAATATTGTAATTATTACCTTACTAATCCTATCTATGCCATGTTTAAAAGTTAGTCTCATACCACAATCACAATATTTTTTAAACGGATAAATATGAATAAACAAATATTGTAGAGAGAGAGAGGAAGAAAAGACGATAAATCTGCCAAACAGGTGAAGTTGCAAGATCAAGCCCAACTAGCAGCAGCAGCTAACTGTAGCATAGCCCTCTGGTGTAGCCTACCGGCAACATTCTCTGCAGGACTCTGCCGTTAGAGCACCAAGTTTTGTAGCCTGGGGTAGTACAGGAAATTGTAAGGCGGGCATAGTACGATGACGACAGCCCTGCTCAAACCAGATCGGAATCGTCTTTGGCTTTAGTTTTGGACGAATTGCACTTGTCATTTTCTTTGAAAGTGAAACAAGAAAGTGCACTGAAGTTTTTTGTTCTGAAAAAGATGTCTTTGCCGTGTTACCGGCGAGCTACGGGAAAAGTTTGATATACCAGCTGGTACCACTGGCCGGAACGCTAGCCTATTACGTGGAGAGGCAGTTTGAAAGACAACGCAATCACCCGCCCCTCCATTGAGGTACAGTCTATCAGTGGTCTTCAGACTATACATTCTTATGATATAGTCTGGTGTGTCAGGCTATAACTACAGAGTAGTCAAGTTTTTTAAAAGGAAAATACGACAATGGGTACTTTTAAGCAAGATGCTTATCGGCGTCATTCTAGTGGCAATTGTTACGAAACGGGTTTAGGGTCGGCGATAGTTAGTCACACGTAGACACTACACTATCCTATTCCCATCCCATACCCCAGGGGGAGCTGGCTGCCTGTACTGGTGGCCAGTCCTTAAATAGTGTTGTAGGAGAAGAAGTCAGTGTTGGTGGAACCAGAGCCCGTTTACGGTGAGCCATGGCACTCCCTATTAACGCCATTCAACCTGCAATTCCAATGCAAATCCACTAGGGGCGATCACGAGTCAGTGGAAAATCAATGGGCACCTATGAGGTATAAGGCTAAATGTATAATTTTCACATATTTAGGGACAACATATCACAGATTGCATTTTATTTTAAGCAACTTTGACATGGATGTCAATCAAAATGAAACTTATTAATACATTACGTTTTTCATTCTGTGAGCAATTTTTCCCCCTGACTGACTAGCATTCTGCTACTCTATTCTGGTGAATGGCCATAGAGAAAGACTTGCTGTGTCACGTGACAGACACTTTGGAAGGGATTATACAAATTAACAAATAAAATATTATGTGTGGACTGAGAATTAAGTCAAATTACTCTGAACCGCATGCATGAATGCATTTTTTCAAGAGAAAATTGTATCTAAAGAAATACAGCATTTGTGGGTGCAGCTGCATAGAACCCAATTCATTCTTCACTTACTGGCACGCGCCATCCAGGCGCAGTACCACCGGATGTAAAAGGGGAGTGCTAATTCTCCCTTATTAAAAGTTCTCTGGTGGAACGGATGAGAAACCCGGCATTGATGCTGCGTGTGGGCAGCTGGTTTGGGTTGTGGGATTTGGCCGGTGCCCGCCAACCGGGTAACATTGCGTGTGTTGGAATTGGTCTGGATACCACGAGCGGTGAAGACCTTGAGAGCAAAGACCATTGTTGCTCAACTTGAACTAGAGCCCTATGTTTGAGCTCGCTGGCGAAGACGCCGAGATATATTATATTCCCCATAGACAGCGAAGCCAATTGTGTATTTGTCCCCTGTACTTCGCCCCTCGTAATACAATGAAGGATTCAATGATAAAAGCAAACCTGAACATGTTAACTACTACAGTAAAGTATTTTTTCCCAAAGGATTTTATGTGCTTCACCATTGTAATGATTCCTCAAGCACATCCTGTGAGCAATGCTCCCCACTGACTTACACAGATGAGCCTAATGGACTAGAGCGATGCAAGTCCTGCACAGTTTGTGACCCAGGTACATGAAGAGTTACTTCTTTTCCTCTCCTACTCCTCCATCTTCTTTCATTTCTGGAAAAAAATCAACCATTTTATAAACTGTAAATAGATACGAAGTCTATTACTTGCAAAACTGTATTGTTTTGGGGGAATATAATGTTCATTTCAAATTTGATAACAGACCACATCTCAAAAAAATTGGGATAGGTCTGGAATAATGTCAGATACAAAAGGAAGAACATTCCAATTTATTTAGACCACAGTAGTGGTCACTTAATACAGGTATAGCCTATTTGAACTTGCAGTAGCTAGGTTATAGACTGAGCGAAAAGCCGACTGTTGACTATGTCATACAGTCTGGCCCAATGCAATTGAAATAGGTTTCTGTTTGGATTCTCTCACCTGGCTCTTACGCCTACAACTTTCGCTTTCAGTAATAACAGATCTCTGGCAAGTTCTGATCTATTTTGACATTGTAGTGGCAATAAATCCTCAAGATCATGGATGCTAATGTCATGTACCAATTTTGTGAACGTAATTCGAAAGTGAGGGGGAAGAATAACAAATGCGTTCCTATCCTGTAGGACTACAAAATTTTGAGACAACGCTCTTAACTGTGTGGCTAAACCGTAGAGCAACCGAGGGAAAACGGAAATAGGGGGGCTTTGACCAGACTACATATTGTAAGAATAATTATTATTGAAAGAATAATTATTATGTACTGGGACTAAAACATTGTGTTTCTAACTTCTGTGTGTGGAGTGCATTCCTCCAGCACATAAGATTCACCCCACATTTATACCCCGTTATGCTACATAGTTGCACTTGGCCGGGTTCCCAAAGTCTCACAAGATGCCATGCGTCACAGATGTTAGAATGTTAGAAACACAATGTTTTAGTCCCAGTACAATTCTTTCAACAATAATTATTCTTACAGTATGGAGATAAAATGTTTAGCGAAGTTTCGTAGGATGGCATCGCCAGGCTAGCTAGGTTAGGCCTTTGATTGATTCCCATTTTTATCAACAGTAGCTATAACATAACTGCTTGTTGATACTGTTTGTATCGGACAGAAGCAGGTTTAACTGTCAAGAGGTCATGTAACTCAACATCAGACACACTCTGTGAGCCTCTGGAAAGTCACTGGTGTACTGACCCAGTAGAGCTGCAGAGCTGCAGCTGCAGCCGCAGAGCTGTGGAACACACCAAGTGCTCACCAGGACAATACATCAAACAGAAAGGTGTAGTAATTCTGTAACAACTGTAAGCCATTTTAAAGCACTGCTGTTGAAGTAAAGCAAAGTTTAACTAACAAACAGGTTGGAAAGTCTATCTCCACGATGTACCTTATTTATATGATTTATGCTAACACACACAGGTACAGCCTCCTCTGATACGATATGTGAGATCTGCACTCATTAAACATTCTCAGATGGGTCTTCAACTTCTTGCTGGTCACAGTAAGTCAGCAATCTACCAATGTTTTAGAATTGCTTTCAGAATTCAAGGGGTTCAATTTAAAAGGTGCCTACAGACCAAAGATCCGAGATGAGATGGGCTGCGACGTCCTAAAAACCTGGACGTTCTACAACTCCGTAACTGCAATTTGACATGTTAAATCTTTTGCGACGGCTTGCAACTGCAACCTGTGACGATTGATTCACACCGCCGCAACTACTCTATAAAACAGTTTCATCTCGTCGCAGATCTTCAGTCTGCGTTGGCCTTAACTTGTAGAGCACCAAATACAAAACATTTGCCTCGAAGTGCTACACAGTAGGGATGTGACAAGATCTATTCGGATATTATTCGAAAATCACCCCCGCCCCCTTTCTCCATACATGCACACACATACAGTAAGCAAGTAGCCCCGCAAACTCACATGACGACCAGAGTTGTATAAAGTACTGGAGTAGAGAATCTCTTTCCTCTGAAAGTGCTGTGAATGACTGAGAATAGAGTAGGCCTACTGAATGAATCGAGGGCAGCATTGGAATAGCCTACATGCATAATTAGATAAAGTTTTTAAGTAAGGGTCAAGGTGGCAAAGAACTACATCAGGCACTTAGCTGAATGCCTTGGTGTTTCTTAATGTATTTTCTGATACACCTCTATTTACATATGAAATAATTATTTTTCATTTTGACAGGCCCAAACAAAAGACAATGGACTCTAATCCGAGAGCAGCCTCTTTGTCTCGATGTGAGACATTGCGAAGAAGTACAGATTGTTTTTGTGGTGCCTTTTGTTTATTAATAATATTACCTGCTATATGCTTCAATATAATCACTCGGACCAACTCTGTGAATAAGCCGAATCCCCTTTGTTGTGGCTTTTATTCAATCATGGTGGGAATTAATATCATTTTAATTTTCATTTGTGCCCACTGGTGTTTGTTTGTTTGTTCATCACTACAGGATCGGTGTGCAATCGTTGTTTTAATATTTGATGCGATGATTTTCATATTTGTATGTGTTTTTAGCAGCTTAGCATGTGCACGGTAAGGGGAGGGGTGTGTAATTCCCCAAATATAGTCGACTACGCCACCCCAGAGGATCATTATAAATTACAATCCCAGGGACCACCAGAATGAAAGTATTAGCCACACAAGTTCAAAGACGTGAATTCCTCTAAATACATGTGTTGAAAATAAAGTCAGGGAAAAGGGGAGGGGGAACACCTGTTGAGAGAACCAATGTGGGCCTATCCCAAAACTACACCACTCGTTGACACACACAGTAACCCTTTGGTCACACGGGAGGGCAACTGGGCAATTTGAACAAGCAACTCGGTTGCCAACGAGGCGTGATTTGTATTAAGTTCGTTGCTACCGGCAAATACTAAAATATGCGTCCGGTACCTACAACGTATATCGCCACAGATCTATTTTTGTGTTACAAAACCCATGTTTTCCTCATTTGCCGCCTCGTTTTACAAAATATCAAGTCATAAATCCTTAACTTCTTAGTTTGTTACAGATAAATGCGATTTTGGAGTTAGCCCCGCCATGACAGGTGTCCGATCAAGGTTCTTTTTGAAAGTATGCCGTCACGCATGGCTTCACTCCGATTAGCATTTATGAAAAATCACCTTGTTAAATCGCCCAACTTTTGCAGAAAATAGCCTGCATTTCTATTTTTTCCCCACCCACCAGGCGATCTGTTGCTCAGTTGCCTGTACTAATCGCCCGTCGCCTACAGTCATTGAAAATTAATGGGAACTAGTCGCCCAACACCAGTGATTTTATCGCCCGTGTGACCAACAGGTAAGTGATTTCTGTGGGGGAGGCACTGCACACACACTGACAGAAGCTCACACACACATATGCACACACACACACACACACACTCCAAGAGAGAGGTACAGCCTGTAACACAGCACACCAGGCATGCAATATCTGGACCCACCACCAGGGGACTTCGGCCTCCCTTTAGGACCACCCACACCTGCCTAGAAATAAGAGCAGAAGAGAGTAATGAGACAAGACAAACACAAATACAACTAGAAGCATGTAATCAAAAAAGTAATCACTTGTTCCTTGTGCCATTTCAAACAACTCCACAAAATTTTATCAAAATCTGTTCATGACATTTTGACTTATCCTGCTGACAAACAAACAGACAAAACAACACGACCGAAAACATAACCTCCTTGACGGAGGTAATAATAATAACAATAAGCCAGAGCAAAGCTCATGCGAGACACTGTACAGCAACACATACAAATTGCCGTACACATTCAATAATCAAACATGAAATTGTAGCATGACACCCAGGCCATGCAATTCAGTGCATGAGCAAAGCACAAAGAAAAGAAAACCACAAAAGAAAAGGGCAAAACAAAACCAAAACAATACCCAGCAGCACTAAGCAAAGCAAGCGGACACACATGCAACATGCACCAGTCACCACTCAGGCGACATGCAACAGGCACAATGTAGCGCAATAAAGCTCCAGTGAGCCATGCATCCAGTGAGCCATGCATCCAGTTGAGATGAGGCAGTGTGTCACAACAAAACAAAACAAAACAGCAACGTCTATTGGAATCGACTTCAGTCCTGTGGGGTTATAGCATATCACCTGAAAGGCAGAATACAGTTTAAAACACACACACACAATTATTAATCTATTATCTTTATTCAAATATTGTATTACATACCCACTCCGTATTGGTAGCACAGTCTGGAATTCACAGCTGGGAAATGCAATTATTAGTCTGTTAAAAATCAGTGTATGCAAACAAGCTGGAATCTATGTACGCAGTTAATAGACCATACCTGAGCAAGCAGGGCGGAATTTAATGCAAGGCAGGAGTTAGGAGTCAAACGACCAGTTTGTGAATCCCTCTACATAGACTGTGGTTTGATCAATATTATCAAAAACAATAGGTTTTAATCGTTATTTTCCTCTGGCATATGCAAGGAAATCTATAGGTAATAACCCAATTTGGAAAAATCAGCCAATCGAGTTCAACAGGACTCACCTTGGAATGTAAACAACAGCTGAGCAGCAATGTTAGAAAACGCTGCAAAAACCCCTTCTGATGGCTCATTTTCGATCATAGAACTTCAGATAATAATTGTCAATCCACTTTTTGTATAAGTCTTACCTTGTTTCTGTCGGGGCATGCTGCAGAATGCACTACATGCTAGTAATGACACTTTACTATGCTTAAGTTGAACTCATTCTGCTTAAAAAATAAATAAATAAATAAATAATGTAACACATTGTATCTTAGAGCGTGTCTATATTTCCACAGCTCTTATAATCCCACAGTTCAATTTATACTTTACTTGATCTGTCAATATTTACTTCTACTTCATTACTGTTGCAACCTGGTCTTATTTTGGAAGCGTACGTTAATTTTGAATTTTTACTCCACTATGTTTTGACAGTATAGTTATAAGTATCAGATAAAATTGAATTTAGTAGTTGACTGAGTGACTGCAACAAAGTTTTGTGTTGGAGAAGGCATTTGCCATTGAAGTGCAAACAAATTTCTCGATGAAATGAAAAATATGGTGTAATCAATTTATAGCCCTATTATTAAAACAGGGCCCTTAATGAGAAAAAGAATGAGAACATTTTGAATGCTGATGTGAATATTGTGAATAGTGAGTTGGACGCTAACATTAACCAAACCGGCATAGAAACCTAACCTGACTCCGCCTGATGGATTTGCTCCCGCAATTCCATCTGGGAAACATCCATTATACTAATTTTGGTTTGATAGTTTTGTTTCGTTAGTTTAGTTTTGGCTGATTGGATATGGCATCTGTCTATCACCACCTATGTTGGTGATAGATGGGCCAAATCAACCAATCAGATCAACAAAGCATATGATGTACTAAAATACGTACATGTTCTTTAGACCCGCTTCTCTTTGCATCACACCTCAACCCGCCGCAAAGCCAACGCTGATTGGATGTTCGTTTGGTGAACTGCTCCAAATTCTCTTCAACGGAAAGTAGCTAGACTAAGCTGCGAGTAAAAACCTGAAGCTCGCGAGATCAGGATGGTCTCACAAGGTTAATGGAAACCCACCTTTAGTTTCATTGTGCTATGCCCCATTTGATGATGCTAGCTGATTTGTTTTATTATATTGTGTCAACTTTTCTGTTCTTTTTCTTTTAGCCTACCTCTACTTACATTACCTTAGGCTTAGTACATTAAAGTCAAGAAACTTGTATGCACACTTGACTTGAACTTCTACAAGGGTGTCTGCACTCTTACTCAAGTGGGACTTTTGGGGTGCTTAATACAACACTGATCTGTATATAGTTATGTACTGTATTTAGTGTCTGTAACCAATGTGATGAATTTTGAAATAAAAAACTCAGAAGCAAAAACCATTGATATGGATTTTCTCTCTCTCTCTCTCTCTCTCTCCCTCTCTTCACTCTAGCTAGATTATATGACACATATCATGAAGTGATATCCTCCTAGATTGGCCTAATCCTCTTGTTTCTGTTTCTTTTTGTTTCCCTTGCCTCCTCTGCCCCGACGCACTGGCTGAGTGATGAACCTCCCGTACCTCCCTGCCACCAACCCTACCCCACTACGGATGCTGACCAACCTCCCTGGAGCCACACACCAGGACCATCCTCCCCTTTTCTCTGAGGCCCGTGATGGAATTGGCCTGATGGCCCCCTGATGACCACTACTTAGATGGCGACCAACACCCAATGAACTCTGATCTCACTCCAATTACTGACTAATCCCACACTCCAACTACTGACTCCATCCCTTGGCCCAGACTGTCACACAAACTATGTGCATATCATCTCTGACTACATTCAGTACTCATACTGTTTTGTGTCAACCATGGTCAATCTATGCATCAGACTTTACGGATACTTTATTAGGCCCCAGGCAGGTAGGCTGAGTCCATGAGGCGTGGATCTGCCCAAGGTTTCTTCCTACATAACAAATTATTTACAAAGCGAGGGAGTTTTTCCTTGCCCCTGATTCTCATGGATGCTTCCCGTACTGTCTGTAAAGCGCCGCGAGACAATGTACTGCATTTGAGCGCTCTACAAAATAAATTGAATTGAATTGAAAATTATTGTTTCTCATGGGCAAAGTTAACAGAAAAAGTACAAAGGAAGGGTATGGCAAGCCATGTCAGGTTCACCCCATTTTTTTTTTAGACTTTGACCCCCCAACTACAGATGTGAGATACGTGCTAAGAGAGAAAAAGAGAATGTGGTATCAAGCTGAGGCCAAGGAAGTTGGCTTCTTCAAAACTGAGGTCTGTTCCTCTACAGTGGAATATACTATAATTAGTGGTGGGCGGTTAACAGCGTTAACGTGCAGCGTTAATGACAGACTCTTATCGGGCAATAAATTAATTTTTTCTCAAAGTTGTCTCTATTGCAAGTCACAACTGCTATTTCTGTTTGCCCAAGGTTGATCTCCTTCATCTCCCACGATCGGAACACTACTCGAACTACTATGGCAGTGACACATACTCTGATCGAGTGTGAACTGCCTAAATTTCTCCGATTTACGTCTGCACTTTGCTAACAGCATATTTAGCCATGTCATTAGCTTTCTCTACTTCTCCCTTGGCCATACCTATGAATCTATGCTCATCTCACATCCAAAGTGACACACTGCCACCCTCAGGATCAATTTGGAACAACAATTTTCGACGGAGAATTCTGATATTTACAGACAAGGTTCCCTAGGTCTTTCTGCAGCCCGCCCCATTAAAAACGCAGTTGACGTCTAAAGACGTCATTGGCAGTGAACGGTAGTATTTCAGTTGACGTCTAAAGACGTCATTGGCAGTCAATGAGTTAATCTCTCACTTCCGTCCATCTGCATTACACGTGTTGATGTTTGTGTCACGTGACATGACGAAAGTGACACGGTGAAATCTTATCCCATGTGGAAAAGCTGTTCAGTTTGCAGCATATCCGATGTGAATCGCAATTGACACCACATAGCTAAGTGGGCCGTAACAGATTCGGAAAAATCCAAATTCATGTGGTTTTCTGCTGTTCAGACCACCTGAAATCAATTCTAGATACAATCTGGATATGCAACAAATCGGATTTGGGATGCCAATCTTAACAAGGCCTATCTGAATGAGGCATGTCTAAAACGAAACCTGCCTTGCGTGAAATCCAGTGACTGAGGTGGCCATCAATAGCGCTTGGCACTATAAAACAGTAGGACTACATGTTGATTCACGCCGGATTTTGCCTTTAACTTTAGGAGTACTTCTAAACCGCTCTAAAAGTTTTTATGTAGGAGTTATTTCTTAAAAGTAACTCACAATTCAAAGAATCTTTGAGCTAAAAGTAGCTCTTAACAGCCAAATTTAGGAGAAACTCCTAAAAAAAATGGGCGTGCCAGTCGTAACCTTAGGACTCCTAACTTATTGGGATAAGAGTAATTCGCAAAACAATTTAGCACTAAAAGTAGCACCTAAGTCGCTTGGACAGCTTGGGGGTAGTCCAGAAGACTTCTAAGTCGCTAATACCAACTCCTAACACATCACAATTGCATGTATTACGTCCTTAATCTTTGCATGTGAAGTATCATTCGAGCATCTATCATTAAGGAATGATTATGCAGCTTACAAGGAATGCAAAAACGACACCAAAAACTGTGTTATATGCATATTTTTTTTACAGTCAAGTTCAATTTGTGTACTTCCTCTCTTTCTAAATGTGCTCTCAAAAGTGCAGTAAAAACGGTGCAAAGATACTATTATTCCACTGCGAATCTCGTTACAGTTTCATTTATGACTTGATATGCGCTGGCAGCCGATCTCACACATGAGTACCGCGGAGCACAGCATGCAGCACAGATTCGCCCACCTGTCACTCATCAACCAATCACTGATGTAAATGCAAGCAGGCTCGTGCATGAGAGCTGATGTCAACTGCTGATGTCAGTTTAGGAGTACTCTTAAAGTTAAGATAAGGATCTTAAAAGTAATTCACAATGCTTCTAAGACCTGCTGTTAGTTAGGATAAATGGCAGCTCTTAGGCTAAGATAAAACCTCCATTACTATGGTTGATGTCAGTTCTCATGCACGAGCCTGCTTGCATTTACATCGGAGATTGGTTGATGAGTGACAAGTGGGCGTCATCTCCACTGCGTGCTGCACTGCTCCAGTAGAAAGAATGCGAACGGAGATGACAGGCCACAAATGAAACAGTAAACAAGATTCGCTGTGGAATGATAAAATATCTTTGCACCGTTTTTACTCCATTTTTTGAGAGCACATTTAGACAGAGAAGAAGTACACAAATTAAACTTGATCGTGAATACAGCCCCTGATTAATCACAAAATGTTGCAATGATTTTGTGATTAATCAGGGGCTGTATATCGAAACTCTTCCAGTAAGAATTTGGATGCTAGGGTATGTTGGAACTAGAGATGCACCGATTGACCGGCGGCCGATTTTCACGTTTTGGCCATGCTCGGTGATCGGCCGATCAACCATAAAATATACAGATTTTTGATCAGCCAGAGCCATGCTGCGCAATTACAGTGCAAGTGTTATACATGAAATCGTATTGACCGTGCGCGAAAGCAGACTCACAGCAGTGATCATCCCTGGAGCTTTGTTTAAATGTGAGATAGAGTAGTGATTCACTAAAGTGGGTCTAAGCATTTAACATTAACAAAGACGTATAGTTTGTTTTGAATTCTACCATTAGCAAACAAACTGACATTACATGATATAGCATGATATGTTGAGAATCTTTACAGATGGCTTCACGGCTGCACCGCTCCACACGCATGCAACTGAGGAGAGGTAAAGAGAAAGTTCTGAAACTGCGGCTACCTCATGTACATTTTTCCACCTCAGTGTAGTTCGATGTTAGCGTTACATAAATTCTTATTTGACTGATAGGTGAAAATCGATTGAGGTAGGCCTACTAATTGTTACCCTTCGCAAAAACCACCAAGCTCTAACTGTATGAAAAATACTGTAAACTACTTTAAAAGTAATTATATTTTTACCTATAATAGTTTTTTAATAATATAATTTTACACACACTGTTTAGACATACAGTGGATCTGCATGTTGGCTTTTAGCCTACTAATTACCTGCATCTTTATGAGATACTTTACATCTCCTAGTAACTACATAGATAACTAAAAATCTGTTTCATGCTATAATGTCTATTTAAAGATTAAAAGTTATAAGAAAATACATTTTGTGTTCTGCAAAATGGTTGAAATAAAAAGGAATCCGTATCGGCCAAATCGGTATTGGCAGGTCAAACTCTGTGGAAAATCGGCAATCGGTATTGGCCCAAAAAATTGTGATTGGTGCATCTCTGGTTGGAACCTTATTTTGCCCTGGAAAGACCCTGATGCTAAATAGCTGCCTTTGTTCTTCTCAATTCACACCTATCCCCTACCCCCACGGCAGGGCTGTGCAGAGACCATTGATGGGGCAGGGGCTCAAATAAAAAAAAAGGGCACATTGAGCAAAATTTACAAACAACATGCCAACTCTAATTACAAGTACTTATTAATTACAAGAGGGATGTAGAATAATTTAATTTGAAAAATAATCTATCTTAATACAACAATAATGCTTGTCTTTATACAGAGGCTAGGGGGGTCAGGTCAGGAATTTTGTAAGCATTTTCATGCAATTGTCTTCATTCTGGTACATTTTACCAGGTTGCTAAAGCAATTAATTCAATGGCTTACCTAATTTGATTTGATTTCACACCAAAAAGTAGCTTGCAAAGTACTATTGCCACATTACAATACTGAAAATGGCAGGCCCACCTGTCACCTGTGGGACTCAAAACCTACTGTGTGTGTGTGTGTGTGTGTGTGTGTGTGTGTGTGTGTGTGTGTGTGTGTGTGTGAGCATGTGACTGGACTGGCTACCAGGCACAAAAATGTTTTTTACCATTGACTCAATTGTAGTCATGACTTTAAGCCTGTGTTTGAGTGTAACATCTAGGGTACTTGGTTATCCCTTTTAAACAGTAATCTATATATAATAAAAATGATGCAGCATGGCTCATCATACTTTCATGGCCTAGATCAAGAGGATAAAAAGAACAAATCAAAAATTTATATAGCCATTTCTACTAAGTTCCTTTTTTTGGCAAAATTCTATGGTATTAGTTGCTCTACTCTATGCAAGTCTAGCTGCTACAGCAAAGAAAAAGATCTGAAACTCAAACCCCTCCCCTTTCTTGTGTGTGAGACTTCAGCACTGAGGTCTGAACTGGCAAACGGATTTGGGGACAAATCAGTAAAGGAGGACACATATGAAACAATAACCCAGGTCGCGCACAGCGGTGCTTTATATTCACACACAATTAAATGTCCCAAACAATCCCAGGCGTTGCAATTCCCCCTTTCATTCAGTCCTGAAAATAAACCTATAAGTCCAAACTAAATGAATGTCCTGTATTTTGCCAGGACCACGCACAAGAGTCAATAATCCAATCCAGGAAAGTGAGAGGGCTGCTGCCGACAAAACTTTGTTTGCGATATAGCAAACCAAAAATAGGCTATAATCCACAGAAAAAAAGTGATTGCTGTCTCTCTGCTATATCAAGCAATATGAAAACACAGAAAAATATTACATCTCACTGTTACATGACCATGTATGAAAAAAGAATGATCTTGCAACATAAAGGCCACGGAAACCAGAATTCGGCAAAAGTAAATGTTTTAATGACAAACTAATGAGTGTGAAACAAGACAGCCTGGCGGCAGAGTGAAAACAGACAAAGAAAACTCTAGACTGAATAACTGAAAGGTTTGAATTCTTCCCTGCTCCCGTTCAAAAGAAAAGACAATAAATTATGTGAGTCTTCCGAGTCCACTACCTACTATCCTCGCTGACTCTGGAATACAAACGTGCTTGAAAATAAATACCGCCAAGCGTAAACTATTTACAATCAATTAATAATACTAAACATAATACGAAAGTGCTTCACACAACTTAGAAGAAGTTAGTTAAAGTAAGTGCAACAAAGGAAACATAAGGCCGGCCAAGACCCAGCGCGCGAGCAGTGTCGGCGCAGTGACGGAACGGATAGGGGAGGGGCGTCAGAGCGAGAGAGAGGCCGGAGACGTCAAAACCCGCATCTTAAATACAGAAGGCTCAGCCCACACAATCAAGGATCCAATCACCTGATGAGACACACAGCAAACACACACAAGCAAGGCAACACACAGACACAAGCAAAGCAATGCATGACCCTGTTATGCATAACACCCCCACCCTTAAGAAAATAAATTGGGGGGTAAATTTAAGAATTTATATACAAAAAACAAAAGAAAATATATACACATGTTACAAAATAAAGCAATACTTATCGGCAGGAGCAACCCCCACACAGCTGAACTGTAGAGGGAAAAATATAGGGTTAATCATCAAATCAGCAAAATGAAAGTTAACCCTCAATTTATTTACAAATAAGTACAGCCTATGCGCGTGACAAGGCATCAGCTACTACATTATCACATCCCCAAATATGACGAATTTCAATGTTGTAGCCTTGCAGAATAATGCTCCATCGCATCAAGCGTTGGTTGCTATTACGCATCCTGTCCAGGAACACAAGAGGATTGTGATCTGTATAAATCACCACTGGTTGTACAGCCCCACCAACATAAACTTCAAAATGTTGAAGTGCCAACACAAGTGCAAGGGCTTCCTTCTCTATTGTGGAATAAACACGCTGGTGGCGATTGAACTTGCGTGAGTAAAAACAGACCGGATGCTCAAGTCCATCATCACCCTGTTGCAGCAGTACAGCACCTGCTCCCAGGTCACTGGCGTCTACGGCAACAGAGAAGGGAAGTGAAAAGTTAGGTGCAACAAGCACAGGAGCAGTAGTAAGCAGAGCCTTGACATTTTCAAAAACTGCCTGGCACCGGAGAGACCAAGTAAAAGACACCTTTGAACTCAGTAAATCGGTCAGTGGTGCAGCAATGGCAGAAAAATTTCGGCAGAAAGACCTATAATATCCCACCATGCCCAAAAATCGTCTGAGTTCACGGCGAGTAGTTGGAGCGGGATAGTTGAAGATAGCCTCCACTTTAGACTGAACAGGACGTACTTGCCCGCGACCCACAACTTTTCCCAGATAGACTACCGTTGCCTGCCCAAATTCACATTTCGCCAGATTGATGGTCAAGTTGGCAGCTGACAACCTGCTGAACACAGAATACAGATCAGACACATGTTCGGGCCAGGTGGCGCTATGGAGAACCAAATCATCTAAATATGCCTCGCAATTGGGAATATCTTCCAAGATGTTATTAACGAGCCGTTGAAAAGTTGCCGGCGCGTTGCGGAGGCCAAAGGCCATGACTGTATACTGTAAAAAATGATCCGGTGTAACGAAAGCAGATATCTCCTTAGCCCGGTCCGATAATGGAATTTGCCAGTACCCTTTTAGCAAATCAATTTTGGTCATGAAAACAGCAGAACCAAGGCGATCTATGCAATCATCGATACGTGGCAACGGGTAGCTGTCAGGCTTTGTTATAGCGTTCACTCTTCGAAAATCTGTGCAAAAGCGCAGTGTACCATCACTTTTTGGGACTAGTAAACATGGTGAACTCCAGGGACTAATACTGGGTTCTGCAATGCTGTTTTCTAGCATGAATTTTACCTCAGCTTGAAACTGGAGACGCTTTTGCGGATTTACACGATATGCATGCTGCTTTATCGGACTTGTAGCACCCACATCAATATCGTGAACGGCAGCGGTAGTACGTCGCGGTACGTCAGTGAACAGGTCTTGATGCACTGTAATCAAAGAAGTTAAATCTTCACGCTGTGAAGCAGAAAGATGAGACAAAAATGAATCCAAATTTTTAAGAACTTCAGAATTTCTTAATCTCCCCACAATTATCTCATTGGATGGACTATGCCCATCATCTTCCAACAAAGAGCCCTCGGTAGGAGAGAAAACGCCAATTTGCGCTGTAGGCGCCGGTAAAACAACTTCAGCACCTGACGTGACGGACAGCGCCACTCCAGCAGCAGAGGGAGCAGGCGGCTCCATTTCAGCACCAGAGGGAAAGGACAGCGCCGCCTTAGCTGCGCACTGATCCTTAACAGGAGAAACAGGCATTTTAGATTCATCGGTCTCACGAGCACAATAACGCTTCAGCCTATTGATATGGCATAGCCTAGACTTTTTCCTTCTGTCAGGAGTGGCGATAACATAGTTAAGGTCATTTACTCGCCGGAGCACGCGATATGGACCACTGTAACGGGCTTGTAAAGCAGAGCTCACAACAGGTAGCAAAACAAGCACTAGATCGCCTGGTTTAAATTCCCGGAAAACAGCCTTTTGGTCGTAACGCTGCTTCATTCGCTTCTGACAGAGACCCAAATTCTCCTTAGCTAGCTCACAGGCGCGACTGAGCCTATGGCGCATTTTAGTCACATAATCAGACAGATCATGATAAACATTTGTCTCAGTCAACCACGACTCTTTTAACAGGCGCAGAGGGCCGCGAACTGTGTGTCCGAAAACAAGCTCAGCCGGACTAAATCCCAAGCTTTCCTGTACGACCTCACGCACAGCAAACAAAACAAGTGGCACACCCTCATCCCAATCACGGTCGAATTCATGACAAAAACTCGTAAGCATAGTCTTAAGGGTTTGATGGAATCTCTCCAGAGCGCCCTGAGACTGAGGATGATACGGGGTAGATGTAACATGTTTAACAGCGAGCTGGCGGAGAGCTTCTTCGAAAATGCGAGATGTAAAATTCGTGCCCCGATCGGTTTGAGCTACTTTCGGCAAGCCGAACAGCGAAAAGAAAACCAGGAGAGCCTTAATGACAATAGGAGTCGTGATCCTACGAAGAGGAATAGCCTCGGGAAAACGAGTCAGAGTACACATAATAGTGAGTAAATATTGATTGCCAGATTTTGTACGAGGCAACTGTCCTACGCAATCAAGTATGACATGCTCGAATGGCTCAGACGTAACAGGAATAGGCTGAAGTGGTGCTGGAGGAATAACCTGATTAGGTTTCCCTAAAACCTGACATAAATGGCATGTGCGACAATATTTTACCACATCTCGTTTAATTCCCGGCCAAAAAGAAATGTCGTAAAATTCGGTCAGTAGTTTTATTCACGCCCAAATGTCCAGCAAAGTGATGGTCATGAGCTAAACTCAAAACTTCATCACGGCAAGAAACAGGAAGAACAACTTGGAGATAAACTCGCCACTCATCTTGAGCGGAGGCCGTAAGCGGTCTCCACTTTCTCATTAGAACGCCATCCCGAAGGAAATAACCATTAGGCGAAATTTCAATGTCATCTTCAGACATAGCTTCCGAAAATAAAGCAGCTAAAGAAGGATCTTTTTTCTGCTCGTTAATAAGTTGCTCACGACTTAGTGATAACTTAGAAGCACTAAACGAAGTAGGTGCTAAAGTGAGATCAGAGGAAGCATCATAACAGAGTGGTGATTGAGCAATAAATGTATCGCTAAGATCAAAGTCATCTTGTTCCTGTATTTGAGTATCTAGCGCAGATTTTGCCATGGCGCGCGTAACAACGTTAGACGAGAAAACATCTGGATACTGTGTAGATAACTCATCTGGACATG
>JAODXP020001581.1:17500-25088 GCA_027497455.2 Sardinella longiceps | reverse complement strand
TTCACTGACTGACTACAGGGTGAGGCCCCCCACCGTCTTCCCAACACACAGAGAACCACAAGCAAGCAGTAATAAATGGCTCAGGATTGAAATAAATGTAGTTTGCAGTGAATGTGCAACTAGATTGAAATGAAGTCCTTGTGAAGCTTGTGTAATAAATGCTTACGGGATTGTTAAATGAAGACCTTAGAAGTCACAGTAATGAATGTGCAACTCACTCCAGCCAACCAACAGGATTGATGGAGCCACCTAGCAGTCACAGTAGTCTGTGTCTGGAGTAAGCTCAAGTTCAGACTAAACTCAGTGTTTAAGGAAACTCTTTGAGAAAGATTGTGTGTGTGTGTGTGTGTGTGTGTGTGTGAATGTGAGCAGAGAGAACTGAGTCGCGTTGCTGCTGATAAGTTGGGAGCAAGAAGGAAGAGAGATGAGATGGAGCAAGACAGACCTTCATCTCATGCAGAGCTACCCTTATCTGTGATCGCTAGGCCAGTCTGAAATGCAGGCCTACTCAACGCAGAGCTGCCGTTATCTGCATCCACAGGTCTGAAGAGCTGCCGCTGCATCGCTTAGTCAGGTCTGGAATGCAGGCCTACTCAACGAGAGCGCCGTTATCGCATCCTTAGCCAGGTCTGAAGAGCTGCCGTTATCTGTGATCGCTTGTCAGGTCTGGGCGGCAGGCCTACCAACGCAGAGCTGCCGTGGCTCCAGATCGCTAGCCAGGCTCCAGCGTGGTATTCATCGCAACCAGAGCTGCTGTCTGTGACTCGCTAGCTGGTGGGCCTCAAAAGGCAGGCACTTCAGCTCACGCAGAGCTGGCTGTGTGGCATTCACAGATCGCTTTTGAAGCAGGCCCTGAATGCAGGTCACTCAACGAGAGCTGCCGCGGTCAGACCGCTTAGCCAGGTCTGAATGCAGGCCCACTCACACAGGGGCTGCCGTATCTGTGACCGCTTAGCCAATCTAATGCAGGCCTACTCAACACAGAGCGCGTCATTTCAGTTCTGCGAGTCAGGTCGTCCCTGACTCAGCACAGAACCAGCGCTTTCTCCCTCCCCCCCACCGGGCGTTTTTTTCTCTCCTCTCCCTCCCCCCCCCCCCCCCCGTGTGTTTTCCTCACCTCCCTCCCCTTCACGCCCCCCTCTCTGCTTTGTTGTTGTGAGGCTGCTGGGAAACCATGGAAGCCAAAGGGTAAAGTCCTTCCCCACAGGGACAAGCGTGTGTGTGTGTGTGTGTGTGTGTGTGTGTGTGTGTGTGTGTGTGTGTGTGTGTGTGTGTGTGTGTGTGTGTGTGTGTGTCCACTGGAGGGCATGTTAATATAAAGACCCCCACCTCTCTGAGGCGGGCAAACATCAGCTGACCCAACAGAAGCTTGTACCTGGATCCACACTCACCTGCAAACACACACCTGCAAACTCACACCTGACCACCTCACCTCCTTGCAAACACACACCTGCAAACTCCTCACACCTGACTCAACTCACCGTGGCAAATGAACATCGCGTCCGCAAACTCACCTGCTGCCCTGCACACGCCACACTACCTGTTCCACCGCTCACCTTGCTGCCTCAGCACGCCATACACTGCCTGTCCACCGCTCACCTGCTGCCTGCACACGCTACACTACCTGTCCCACCGCCGCTCACCTGCTGCCTACACGCTGACGCTACCTGTCCACCGCTCACCTGCTGCCTCCACAGCCTCACCTGCTGCCCATAACCGCGCTTCCTCAGCACTGCTGGCACAATGGAATGGGGTGGAGTATTAGCTAAAGTACAACATAGACAAAGTACACCAGAACTGGTCTGAATACACACTCACTCCCACGCACGCACACACACAGATACTACGAGTGCAGTGCTAGCTTCCAAAGCACACACACACTTGTACTGTCAGTACAGCACAGAGTCCCACACACACACACACACACACACACACGAATAACACTCAAAGTACAGAGTCCTGCGCACACACACACACACATAAATGGGTCATGACATGACGCTCATTTTTCTGCACATAGCTGAGACAAATTTGAAATAGTGCTACAATTAGAAAATAACCAACACATAACTTTCAAACATTTACTTTTAGCCCCAATCTTAAAAATCTGGTTAGATCTCAATTTTGACAGATTGACAAAAGAAATACTGTCAAATGTCCATTTGCTGTACCCAAAAATATTCACCAAAACATTACACTAGATGAAAAAAATGTGTAATTTTCTGCAAAAGTATTCTTTACAATTAGTATTTTAATTAACAATTAGTGTTTCAATTAGGCTCCTGGGACTGATGTCAGCCAAGATAAGCATCATGCAATGCTAAGAGGTGTAACCACCACTTACAGTAACTATGTTTTTGTGAGTATTGTGTCCAGATATCATATTTCAAGACTAACTGAGTGTAAGGCTTGGTAACTCGTCAAATAAAAAGTGCAATTAAATGATTTTGGGCCAGTGTCCGCTCATTAGGTTACATGTCGAATGGTAGATTCTCTGCAAATACTGATAAAACATAATAAATCACCAAACAGACCTATTTTGTTTAATGTAGGCTAAAATAATAATGTTTGAATAGCCACACCAAGGTGAAATGTAAACATAGGACTAATTGTCAACAATAATGGCAGGCAAAGTTAATGTTAATGTGGGATGTCTGATGGTGTATTTGGTGACCCCTGGGAAAACTATTTGTCATCATTCTATTTCGGGGCCAATTTGATTAAATTTAGGATGAAAAATTACTCATTTCTGATGGCAGTTAAGTTTCAAAAGATTCTTTGTCATTTCTGTTGTTAAAGTACTATAGGCAGTTTCAGTAACCAATCCATGTCAACTTGTACAACCACAATTTCTCAGTTAAACATACTTTTTACAAAAGAAGGTGTACAAGGATAATAACTACATTGTAATAATGATAATGAGTGAAAATCAGTTGGACTCAATTGTTCCCAGCAGAGACAGAAAAATGCCTGTTTGCCGCAGGCAGTTAGGCTCAGTACATGACAAAAACAAACAATATTATTTCAATTTAAAAATAAATATAACTATTTCTATCTTCATGGGATTACAATAAAACCTATTCATTTCATGTGCACTAAGATTAACTCTAGGAGGTTGAAATATAACATTATCAATGCTTTTTGTGGTTAAATGATTTGACAGCCTAATGACGTGTCTGTGGTCTTTCTTGGTGAGAATGATCTGCTGTAAATGGTCCAAATACTAAATATACATTTGAACAAAACCTAAAGAATGTTTTTCTTTTAAGGTTAAAACAGATTTTTGACATGATCATCTTGCCAACCCTTATTTGTCACGGACCCAAACACTCTGGTAAGTAGGAGCACAGTGCCCTACACACACAACACACACACGTACACGAAACTACTGTCTGTAGGAGTACAGTGTCCTCTCCACACACACACACGTGCACACGTGAATACTACTGTCAGTAAAAGTATAGTGTCACACACATTCACACAATACTAGTCAGTAAGAGTACAGTGTTCCACACAAACACACAGTCACACACACACGTACATGCATACTGCTGTCAGTAAGAGTACAGTGCCACACTCTCTCTCTCTCTCTCTCTCTCTCTCTCTCTCTCTCTCTCTCTCACACACACACACACACACACACGTGAATACTACTGTCAATAAGAGTACAGTGCCACCCTCTCTCTCTCTCTCTCTCTCTCTCTCTCACACACACACTCACACACACACACACACACACACACACACAGACACAAACACATGCATACTATTGTCAGTAAGAGTACAGTGCCACTCTCTTTCTCTCTCTCTCTCTCTCTCTCTCTCTCCACACACACACACACACACACACACACACACACATGAATACTACTGTCAATAAGAGTACAGTGTCACTCTCTCTCTCTCTCTCTCTCTCTCTCTCTCTCTCTCTCTCACACACACACACACACACACACATGAATACTATTGTCAGTAAGAGTACAGTGCCACTCTCTCTCTCTCTCTCTCTCTCTCTCTCTCTCTCTCTCTCTCACACACACACACACACACACACACATGAATACTACTGTCAATAGTACAGTGCCTCTCTCTCTCTCTCTCTCTCTCTCTCTCTCTCTCTCTCTCACACACACACACACACACACACACACAGACACAAACACATGAATACTACTGTCAATAATAGTACAGTAGCCACTCTCTCTCTCTCTCTCTCTCTCTCTCACACACACACACACACACACACACACACACACACACACACACACACATGAATACTACTGTCAATAGTACAGTGCCACTCTCTCTCTCTCTCTCTCTCTCTCTCACACACACACACACACACACACACACACACACACACACACAGACACACACACATGAATACTACTGTCAATAGTACAGTGTCCGGCTAAGGTACTTTACAGCACAGGCCACTTAATAGTTACAAAACACTCACTGCTGTGTGTGTGTGTGTGTGTGTGTGTGTGTGTGTGGGGGGGGGGGGGGGGTGTGTGTGGAGACCCTTTTGCCCTGAGTGCTCTTCTCCAGCAGAGTTGGCCTGTTCAAACAAAACAAGGCAGTTTCACACTCACACACTCATGCTGCTCACACACCTCATGGTGCTCGCATTCCATGGCTGCCTTTGCTCCGCACCTACCTTAGTCCGACTTAACCGCACTTTACTCAACACACACACAGACACAGACACACACACACACACACACACACTCATTCCGCACCTACCTTAGTCCACCTTAACCACACTTTACTCAACACACACACACACACTCACACACCTAAACTCACTCACACACACACTTTATTCAACTCTCACCTACACTCCCTGACTCCCTCACCAAACTCACCTCACTCACCTAAACTCAACTCACCTAAGTTACACTTAATGTTACTAACTCACCTACTTAACCATCTCACTGGCCTAGCAAACTAAACTCACCACTCAGAATCAGGCAGAGACAGGCACAACTTATTACTTGGCTTCACAAAGAATCACAACTTTGTGACAGTTCCTGAAATGTTGACAAGTGTGTGTGTGTGTGTGTGTGTGTGTGTGTGTGTGTGTGTGTGTGTGTGTGTGTGTGTGTGTGTATCACCGGAGTAAACCTAAACTCACACAATCATGCCGAAAATAGTGCTATTGTGGTTGACTCTGGTTGATATTAAGGTTAGTGCAGGGCAAACACTCATGCCCGGACCATCGCAAACTGGCTGCGCTAGAAAGCTCTGGCATCTCCGGGGATTTAGCAGCAATCCCACGGGCTGGCCAGCCCAGCACGCTCAAACTCCCGTTAGCTATCCCAGTTAACGTTAGCGCTAGCCACCTAGCCTACATTCCAACACGGAACACCGAGGGGATTCTCCGGGATGAAGCCCAGGCTTGCGCCTCGAGAGTCAGCCATGGCAGATGTTAGTTTAGGCGCTCCCAAACTACGATCACCATTTTTCAAAAGGAGACATTTCTTTTCTGCAACTTACCTTTGGCTTGTACAGCCACTTACGGAAGCGATTCATCCTTAGCTTTCAAGCCACCTTCCTTCCTTCCCCCGCCTTTGTCAGAGTCTTCCCGAGTGTTACCTGAAAAAGCCCAGCGCTACCTGCAAAAATGCGCTAATTCGGTAAAGCTACAGCCGTCCCTTTGCGCTGAGCGAATATACGAGCTTCCGATCCGTAAGTGTGCGGCCCGGGATCTCGATGGGGCAGCGGTGTATCGCTCGGTTTCCCGTGACTAGCATGGGGACGGCACTGAGCTCGGTTCACTTGCAGCGACTCGTACATTGTTGTCTACAGTAACGTTAGGTAGCACGGGCCACAGCACGGCTACGGGCGACGGACGGGATCGGTTGGTTGGCTGCTGCTGTTGCTGCTTCTGCTGCTGACAGTCACGTTGACACAACAACCCACCCTCTTTCCCCACGCACACGTCATTCCCTTGCAATGGGCGTGGACACACATCGGAAACTTCTCGCACAATAATAGCCGCAATAACCAGAACTATGACAATAACAGCAATGAATAGTATTTTAAAATGCACTACGTGGAAAAAGACCAATGATGGTTGTAGGATAATTCAATGTTTAAATGGCTCTACAGTCAGTTACTGGCTATCAGGAGTATGATCAATATTAAGGCTAAAAATCATTGAATACTAAACTAATAAAATTCAAACCCATTGTATTACTACAGGGCAGGCTGCCAAGATTCATTTTCATTTTAAGTCCAAGATTATGATTTTAATTCTACTGTTTATTAACCTGAATACAAAAATGTCAGATGAGAAACATAAGGAAAAAAAAACCTGGCATAGTGAATAAATATTAATACCCTACAGCTCAAAGTACATAGTAGCCTACATATTTCTGTGTATTTCTAAACATCCCTGACAGCTCCAAAGCTTTCAAATCTACCGACTGGAGATCTTTTTTGTCTTCCTCTACCGATGTGTTTACAGTCGCCTGGCAACGGTAAACTGTCCGACCAGGAAGTATCCAGTCAGTAGGACAGGAGCAACAAGGATCCACACTCATGATTTTACTATTTGTAACTTATATTTGTGCATGTTAAATTGGACATGAATTAATGAGAAGATGTCAAACCCCAAAGACCTTCTGAAAGAGGCCATCGCACTCCTCGACACTTTTCAGCCAGACGAGCAATGCGTGGAGACTTTCACGGAGGATGCTTCAAAAGTTCTGGAGGTAGGCAGGCAGGCATTAAGGCCTATGTACGCCTTCAGTAGGCCGCACTATCAATCTGTAGTCTACATGCAAAAGTGCAAACTTTACTAGAGTAGACAATTATAACCGCATGACTTTCATTTACATTCATTTCACCTAGAAAAAGCATGACACAGACGATGTCAGTTTTCTCCTGGATTTGGTGTCTGGATGCATAGAGCAGAAGAAGGTTCTGGATGTTGTGGTTGATACCTTCTATGATCATCATGGGAAACTTGTGTTGAAAGCAGACTATAACAGGTTTTCAGGTAGGTACAATACTATTCATTATCAAATCATTACTGATGATGAAGGTAGGCTAAATCCTAGTCCTCATTCCCTTAACCCAAAGCAAGCAAAGCCATCAGGGTTCTCTATTTTACCACATTTTCTAGGTCAACTATAGCAGGTTTGTTATTGAATCACCTTTATGAAATAACACAATAGTTACAGTATGTCCCTACATAGAATCTTGGCTTTAGAAAACTACTATTTTATGTAACTTTGCTTGCTACATTTTGTTTTTAGGTAGCTTTACTGTAGTGAGGTGTACATGAGGCTGACATGGAGTAACAGGTAGCATAATTAACTACATTTTCTGAGTAGTTTGTCCAACACTGTTGATTTCAACATTGATATTCCAGTTATTTGCTACATCGCTGTGTTTATGCTTGAGGATATCGGGTTGCAACGCTTCAGCAAAATCATCAAGTCACAAGACCTCTTGAAGATGCATAAAGTAAGTGCATGTCTTTTCTTGTGAGTTCAGTCCGTTCAAGTGCAGTTGTGGTCATTTTCGATACACAGTAGATGACTCATGCTTCCAAAGACTTGCCAGTACCGGCAGTCAC
>JAODXP020001581.1:0-7500 GCA_027497455.2 Sardinella longiceps | reverse complement strand
TCTAATCAAGCTAAGAAGGAATCATCCGACAATACAAATTTAACAGCAATTCTACAGGCATTATTCAATTATTGAATGTAATCAAAGGTGACTTTCACATTCCATCCCAACACATGTTGAACTACAAAAATCGCTAAAATAATAATAAAGACCACAAAGCCATGTTCCAGTCTGCTTTGAATTTATTTTCCCCATTATTATTTTTAATCAATTCCAGTCTAACACATTCATTTATCTGCCAGTTATTTCTTGTAATGTCAGACAAAAGATCATACTGCTTTTTTCGGGTGGTGAGGACTTTTTGGCGTATAATATAATTGTCCGTTAGCCTATCACAAAGTAATAACTCCGTTGCTAAACTAATTCTTCTTTGCAAAACTTCTGTTTGCATAGAGGATAGATATCACATGCGGGGCATGTTTGTGCTGTTAGAGGAACGCTAATTTTGCACTAGAGGGCGGGGTAAGCGCTGTTTGCCTTATCTGTTTGAGGATTAATAAATACATCGCAAAATGAGGAGGTGTAACAGAGTTAATGAAATGTAATATCCCCTTGCCATTACTAGTAGCCTGAGGCTTACTTTATCTAGTAGGTTTCCCGTTTTATATACCAGAGCCGTATATGGTGCATGAGCGCTCTCTGTTGGGACTACTGCAGATGTCACACAAGTCCCCCAATATACGTTACCAGTCTGCAGTAGCCACTCTTAATGGTGAGTCAGAGTAAAATGAGCTCCACTGGAGTAGTTAGAATAATTAGTTTCTTTATGAGATATAACACTTTCACTGGTATCTTACATTTAACATGTGATAGTGAAATACTGGTTATCTTTTGTTTTGACTCTTGTACTTTGATTTGTTAAGATACCCACGTTGTAAGCTAGTAATAGCTAACCTGTAATCTAGCTAACGTTAACGTCTACTCAATAAGTCAATGAATGAATATTTTCTTTCTGCCTTAGGCTACGTACGAGCTAAGGATATGCTGTGAGATAGCTGTTTGTATTCATTACCAGGTACCAATAGTATTCTTTTAATACGTTCATACTGTGATATTTTCATGTAAACATACAGCTTATGTACCAGTCTGCAGCCACTCTTAATGGCTACGTACGAGCTAAGGATATGCTGCGAGATAGCTGTTTGTATTCATTACCAGATTAAACGGCTATGAGCCAAAGAGGACTAACGTCTGAGAGTATCATTTACACAACGCAAAGAAGAGTACAGCCGCTACAGAGGCACTGCGTGCGCTATTACCGTTCTCACATAAACAGGCCTAATCACAAATAGCCTAGTCTTAGTAAATGAAGGCCTCAGTTCTCTTTGACAGGGTGTGAGAGAGAGAGATAAGATACAGTATACAACACACACACACACACACACACACACACACAAATAGAAACAGTACATACTGTAGACAGTGGCGTAACGCAAACACTCGGGGCCCCCTGCAGGAAACCAAACGGGGCCCCCTTCTGAGGAACATTTGGATGAATGTGGAAAAATTTTCATAATAGACAACTGTTATAACTGTTATCATTAGACTCAGGACAAACAGGGTAATAGAGGTTCTCAGTTCCTTATAACTTATTATCGCATGAAAGAAATATGCTTTTTTCTAGGTCTATAGCATTGACTGTAAAAATTATGGACAAACCCTGCGTGACGTCACCCATAGAATTTCTTAAGAGCAAAAATGAAGCCAAAATCGGGGGTACAGGGCGCTGCCATCTTTGACAGTTGAGTCAACGTTCTAAGCCCGCTAACGCTCGGCCAGTCCAAATAAGGGTAAAAGGTGGAGTCGGCGTGGCCCCGAGACACGCCCCCAACTTGACGTCTGCTTGTGTGGCCAGCGCAGCATCAACTCGCTAGCCAGAAAACGTGTCTTTATGAACATCGGAGCGACAACACCTTTGCTGGTAAGTGTTGAAAACCGTTGGTTTGGTGAGATTTGTAATTGTTCATGCTGTCCAATAATACTTAAATACACGATTATGAACCATATATAGCATAAGGAGTTCTTCAGGCACATGAAACAGGTGTTTGGGTAATGCCAATGCTAAACCAATGGACGCTAGCGTAAGTTAGCTATAATGTCACAACTCGGCTCACTCCACTTTGTCCTACCGTTTGAAATAATTAACGTAGTTTAATTAGTAAATGTACATGGTAGACACTAGACAGTCTAATGTAATTGTACGTCCCCATTCCTGATTACTGAAGCTGGGAGCTAACGTTAACGTTATGGACCTGGGATGACAGAAGTAGCGCAGCTAAAATGTAAACAAATTTCGGAGAAAGTTATAGTGAAACGATAGTATCTTAAAATTACTTGTGTGTTGATGAAAAACATTTGTTAACTGTTCAGTGGTCACTAGTCTTGTTTGAAGTATTGTACAGAAGATGTTCTAGATTAAACTATTGGCAATATTGTTTTAACTTTTTTTTTTTTCCTTTGCAGTTACCATGGTATGGAGGGAGATGGAAGCAAGTTTGCAGTTACAGTTGGAGCCAGGACATTATAGATAGTCTAGAATATTTCTGTTCATTCACAAGCTATGTGTGATATACTTGATTTTGTAGCAACTCTTACCATGCCAACAGACTCACTCTTGAACAAGCCACACAGGCATGTGCCTAGATAAACACTCATATTACACCACAAGACTTAACCCTTTAGATGGATTTGCGATTCTTTCAGATTACATTCCACCTTAAAAATATTAGGTGGCAGACTTGATAGTGATCTAATGCTAGAGATCATTCTGATGTGTCACTGATTTATACCATTACTCTGCTGAATGACACCTGAGGCTTTCAAACCTGGATCTGGTTGACACGATGCCCCTTCCTTCAATTCACACTTAAATCCCCATGGAGTTACATTTCATTTTATTAAAGCTTAAATGAATCAACTTGAAATGTCATCTTATTTCAGCTTGAACTGCTTATGAGAAAACCCATGTCAACGATAATTGAAAATACATATGGGTAAACATCAGTAATGCTTAAAAGTATAAAATAGTCACAGGGTGTTTACATAGATACACATGTCTACAAAGATACTAAATAAAGCTTGGGGTTGTTTAAGTTGTGAAAAAGGAAAAAAGAATAATTCTGATAATTACAAAACTAAAATGTGGAGCAATGCCCATAAAGGTCAATAGTCTACAGTGTCAAAAACCATCTGTGTAGAGTTGCAGATTTGTAGGACAATATTTTGTTTATGCCAAGTCTTTCTGATTATAGGCTACAGATTATGGAATAACCATGGTGAACTTGGTTAAGTACTTTATATACCATGAAAGTTGTGGTCCTCGATGTATACACATAGATATCTGTAGAGCATCAAACATGTTGTGTAAATCATGTCAATTAATAGATTCCAATCACACTCATGGATTGGAGAAATGGGCTGTTGTAAGAACAAATTCATAAAATGTCAATGTATCAATTGTCATGGGATCCAGATGATTTCCACCAGTGTCTCTGGTTGTCACAACGATGTCCGGCTCTGAAGAGATGACCATCGACCTGTTCAATCTGACCTCAGCAAACTCCCGTCTGGTTAAAAGTGTCACCTTCCTGTTTCAACTGAACACACCAGATATAAAATGAAATTATTTTTCTTAGTTCTCACTGCATGTAGCAGAAACCAAAATAAACTGTCACAAAAGCTCTAGCACTACATTATTTCACATATTCATCTCATTTGGAATAAGCCATTAAATAGCAGATTGGGTTGTTTCATATAAAGGCAACAAGTAGACTAGATGAGTAGGCCTACCTGTCAAGGTGACAGCACAGCTCAATGGACAGCAGTCAAGTCATGTGTCTCCATGGGTCAGGAAGAGGGCATTTTCCTATGAAAGAAAAAGTTAAAAATGTGAAATCAATCTCTTTCTCAAAATGCAGTAATATGACTATTTGAACATACAGCTGTTTGATATACAAGTATGTCAGGACAAGCTGTTTATCATGCAATTGTTTTATTGCCACGTTTGTCTTACATTTAACATTACCCTTAATTCTGATTAACATTAATTACAATAACTACAAACAACGGAGCTCTCTCGGAGTCTCTCATCCGAGAAAAATGGACATCAGGTTAGATCCTCAGTGAGGGGTTCCGTATCATAAGTCCGACATCCCATTAGTCCGACATCCCATTAGTCCGAAAATGAGCCATTGAGGAGAGATCCCATTAGTCAGACATACCATTAGTCCGAAAAAAAGAAGCCCATTGTTCCGACATCCCATTAGTCCGAAAATACACATGTAGAGATGCATGAATGGCTTGTAAGGGGGCTAGGAATTAATGACCAAAATATTGACGCTACTTGTCAGTGTTGAGCTGTTCTCGCTCCTCTGTGTGTGAGTGAATGCGTGTGGGCATATTGTGTGTGTCCTCCTCATTTTGAATGCTAATTTGTGATGGGTTTTGTAGTAGGAAGTTTTTAGACTGAAGCAGTTTGATGTTCATTTGCACACACACACACACACACAAAAAAACACATCCACGGCTGATAGATAATTGTCGCAATTTAGGGAATGCGAACCTTGGTTGCCCGTGCAACTGCCACGCACGCATCCCCTACCCCACTCTCTGCTAATGCTTTTATTTAATTAACCATTGAATAAATCCAGACTGCGGTCTATTTCCTAAAAACTCCGTCTGTCATTGTTTTTGTTAGACTGACGTGACACTCTGTGTGAATTCCGTTATGTTTCAAAACTCATAATTGGTAATTAAACATAATGATCACAAAGAGTTTGTCCTGGAAGAAACGGGTCCTATTGCATGGGATATGCTTGCGAGTGCACATTTCGTAGGTAGCTTATACAACCTGCGGAGTTTCGCACCATCTCTCTGTTGCCTGCATTATGCAGAAAGCAGATTTGGATAGCCTGCTTGAGATTGGACAGTTGAATGAATAGGCTATTATATTTTATTTATTTGTTCTGTAATGTTCTAACCAACCATACTATAGTGGTCCGCAAGTAAGATATAGTGGTAAAGTTTATGTCCAATTACGCGCAACTCCAAGGCCAATCTGGAGACGTCTTTTGCTCAAAATCTCTCATACTTGAGCCTAGGCTACCGCGATCAGACATGATATCCATATACTTTGATTTTGGAGAAATTAGTGCATTCAACTTTTGGGACATGGTTGTTTGTTTTTGTGCTGATTTAGGATACTCTTAAAAGCGGCTGCTTTCTGCAGCGGCCACCCGACGTTTCCTTATCCTTACAACTTCTCAAAGTTTAGGCTACTTGTTGTTTCCAGTAGATTTTTTCGTTAAGATATTAACCTTGTTTGATTTATAATGTGGTAAAACTTAGGAATTAGTGCCGAATAGACCGCTGGTATTGTGTTATTCACTGCTTAAACCAGCGCACTTCTGCAGCAGCCTTTTTTCCCCAGCAGTGAAGACATTAAGGACTGTCAACATGGGCGTAGCTACAATAAAGGACACCTAATTTTTCGAGCCGAAAATAAGTTAAACATTCTTAATTAATCCCTTTGCGCGCGTTAGTGCCGCAAAACATATCTCCGGTTTTGCTTCATTGTCTTTCGGAAGCTTTATATGGGCATGATACCTCTTACAATCGAGGTAGCCTATTTGGTAAACCTGATCTAATTAAAACTAAACAATCAGATCTACCCATTGGTATCATTGGTAACGTACTTGCTAGAGATTGAGAGGGTTTAATTTCAGTGTAAATATCGCCTATATTTAGGCAAGGTATGTCTTTATAGTGTTAAAGGCTGAACTTGCTAGATCATCACACATTATAATATAGACCTATAATTTGCAGAGAATTGAAACCTGTGAAATGAACACAATTTTTAAAACTGTAATCTGTGGTGGGAGCACATTATTGTAGACTAAATAATTGGAGCATTTAAATCATTCACTGAAGTAAATGATATTTTTTCCAAACACAATCAGTGGCAGGTTACACTGTTGTCACAAAATCATAAATAGCCTAAAGAATTCTGTGCTAAAAAGATACAGCTGAATATTCAGCATTGCTCAGTTATGTAGCCTATTAGGAAGGAAGGAGGAGCTGTGTCTCATTGACTTTCAGTGGGTATGATTTCTGTGTTTCCATCAGAAAAAAGTCTATCATGATGTGCTCCTACCATTGCATTTTTAAGAATTAAAAATTTCAGTAGATCTCTTATGTTGAAAAATTTTCGGCGCGCTGTGCGCGCATTTAGGACCTCGTAATTTCAAAATGCTGTATACGGCCATGACTGTCAATGCTTTACTTAATCCCTGTGTGTGTGCTTTTGCTGTGTGTCAGACTCTTCAGTCAAGTTGACTGCAAACATACAATTGTCATTAGGCTGATTGCCACTGTCTTCTCAAGCAGCTACTGTTACATACAAGACTTAAGTATCTCAATTAAATCATTTAAATCAATTAAACGTGACTATATCGCACTGGGCTCCGCACTGCGCCTCTGTTCAAAGAACTTCAGTTCGCGACACCCCCTCTCCTTCCCTCATCACAAAGTGTGGGCACGGAGCAGCAACAACCTGCGCCTTGCCGTGCGGCTGCATGGAAGCAACTGGGAACATAGGACCTGGGGAACATAGGGATGACCCCGTACTCAGTGCTGTGGCAAGTAGTGTTTGGATATGTTTTCTGAGTTTGAAACTAAAAACAATGTAGACTACTGAGAAAACGTATTTTCACGAGAAAACGTATTTTCCTTCGCGGACTGCTGGGTGGACTCATTCACCAGATTTGGTAAAATGTATTGTTCTTCTGTGTTTTCATATTGCTTGACCTAGCAGAGACAGCAATCCCATTTTTCCTTTTTTTTCTGTGGATTATATTTTTGGTTTGCTATATCGCAGACAAAGTTTTGTCGGCAGCGGCCCTCTCGCTTTCCTGGATTGGATTATTGACTCTTGTGCGTGGTCCTGGCAAAATACAGGACATCTTTCGTTTAGTTTGGACTTGTAGGTTTATTTTCAGGACTGAATGAAAGGGGGAATTGCAATGCCTGGGATTGTTTGGGACATTTAATTGTGTGTGAATAGCGCCGCTGTGCGCGACCTGGGTTATTGTTTCATGTGTATCCTCCTTTACTGTTAAACCGAAGAAAGGGACATCGTTTCATAGCCTGTAATTAAGAGACGCACTCAGATTTGTAGCCTACCTTGTACTTTATTCTCAGAATTATCTGTTTATTGCATTCATATTTAGTCATTGAAAAAAACCCTTGATTGTTACAACAGGCCAGCACATTTCCACCTCTTTAGACACACGATGCTACAAAAAAGACGTCTCCTTTGTTCCACGAATTTTGCGTCTTTCATTACAAGTCATCCATCCATCTCTACTGTGTATGGTCGGACTAATGGGATTTCGGACCAATGGGCCTGTTTTTTTCGGACTAATGGTATGTCTGACTAATGGTATCTCTATTCAATGGTTCATTTTCGGACTAATGAGATTTCGGACTAATGGTATGTCGGAC
>JAODXP020001580.1:0-24745 GCA_027497455.2 Sardinella longiceps | reverse complement strand
AAAATATAGTAAAGTTGTCATGGGCCAACACTACAGAAATTGAGACTTGTAGTAGTCAGTGTACAGCATGTATAGCAGTACTGCTAGAATAACTCAACAGATGGCCATTAACATCTAATCAGCTGCATCTCACAGCTAACATGTTTGTTGTGACAAATTGTGTCCAAAATGTCAATACTTTTGTGGCTTAGTATAATTTGATTAATGAATAGCCTAGTGATAGTCTTATTGTCACATCACATCTTTCTATTCATGGATACACAAAACCACACAAATTATGATATATTTTTTAATGAATATGATGTAGTCTTATTGAATTTATAGCCATGTTCAAAACAAACTAAATGGAAAGTAGTCTATCTCTTCTAAGGAAATCTCACCACTTTCAGTTGTTACATGTACTATTATTCACATTGTTTAACATGCAGAATTTGTACTATTCTTCACATTGTTGTTTAACATGCAAAATCTTAATTCAAACAACAATATAAGTAAGGATAATGTATCGTTCATCTGTCATTATGGGGAGGGGGGGTCTCAATATCATAAACAGCACAATGACCATTGACATTGAATAGATCTAATGATCAAAAATCTCCCACAGGAATTGGATCCTTCCACCCACAGCTCTTCTCTAGAGAATCATCAGCTCCTGGAACAGGGCCTGCCCCTCTGTGGGATTCCATTAAGAAAAGACAAACATTTAGATACTTGGTCCTCTCCCATGTTCAACAGCAGAACAAGAATCATGAATCAAACTAGGTATAGTCATTTTGGGTTGGGTGCGCTCATCCAAAGTCACTTGTTGCAGGTGCCAGACAAAGTGTCAGACTGTTCAAGAAGGTTGGTCTGCACACTGCGGAATAAGCTCCAAAATAAAGATTATTGAATTAAAACAGCAACGTTTCGATCACCCTGGATCTTCATCAGGCATATCGTATATCATACAGTACACTGTAAAAAACGATTTGTAATGGTTACTTGAAAAATGTGTGGAAACTCGTTGCCTCAAATGAGTTATCTTTTTTCAAGTTAAAAGCACTTTACATCTAAAAAGATAAGTTATAGTTACTCAACTCATTTAAGGCAACGAGTTTCCACACATTTTTCAAGTAAGCATTACAAATCGTTTTTTACAGTGTATCATATGCCTGATGAAGATCCAGGGTGATCGAAACTTTGCTGTTTTAATTCAATAAACTTCATTTTTGGAGCTTATTCCACAGTGTGCAGACCTACCCTCTTGAACAGTCAAACTAGGGATAGAACAGATTGCCCTTACCTGTGCCAATTCTTGTACTTTTTCTTTACCCATCTTGCATTAGGAGCACTGCAGTACATTTGATTATTTGTTCTAAATCTGGGGAAGAAAGATGTTTTAATATAATAATATGAACCATTTCAAAGAGAGACACCAACAAAGACACTAAAAAAAGATTGTGTTGCTCTGCTTACATGACAGCTGAAACACAGTTGTCCGTTTTGCTTTGAATGATGCAACTGGTGATTTCCGTCTTGATTAGAGCTGGACTTGATCTCTTGCAACATATCTCTTTATGCCAGTCTTTGGATCAAATGGAAAACAAAGTTAAAGTTGAATAAAAAAGGGAACGTGAGAGATTAAGCGAGACCAGCAAGATTATGAGATACTGTACCATATGTTGGACTTCTCTTCATCAACTTCTTTGCAGCAACTGGCAGCTCTATAAAAGAAAAACAGCTTGAGAAAAGTCAAGATTGATTTTTATATGACTCTAGCGAAGGGAAAGAACAGTGACACTCGGTCTCGAACCTGGATCTCTGGGGTGCTAAACGTGCAATTTGACCACAACGTCAAAGAGCCAGGCTCATTGGTATGGCAGTCAGAGCGCATACTCAACCGTAGTGACGGTACTCCGTCACAATTACTATATATATTTTATATATTATCTGAAATGAATCAACCTGTTGCCCTGTTGTTTCACATTGCTAAATGCTGTTGATAGCTATGAGAGTGACCAAATTCCATACAGACCAAAATGGCAAAATGGTAGTTAATGGCCTGTCTTGCATGAAATTCGGTCATTCTCCTAGCTATCGGTGAAACAACAGGGCTCCGGATAATTCATTTAACATACATTATACAATTAGCACCTAATTTGATGAAACATTCAAGATGTACTTAAGTACAATAAATACAAGATACCTTAAAGGCCTACTTGAGTAACGTGCCAACGAGTAACCTGAATGGGTGAGCTGAAAGTAATTTATTTGTAGGGTATCTGTAGTACTAGAGTACTTTATACAACACTGCTCATATGTCGAAAAGTCGAAAACCTCATGTAAAGTGTTACCGTTCTTTCTTCTGACTGATAGATGCTTTGTACTGACTCATAATGTACTGTTGTTTCTGTATGAAAAACGGTCCTGTAAATGCTATCACTTTAGATGACAGATGCTGTAAACTAATTAAAATTACCCCATTTCAAGGAATGCGAATAATAATAGTAATTTTGCACTTACCAAATGAGCAGATCAGCACAAAAGTTGTCAGCAAAAGCAGGCCAGTCAAACGGTGACAAGGTAGGGTGGAACGCATATTTGATCAGACAGCTGTTCTACAGAACAGGAAACAGGCAGTTACACTGGTAGAGCTCAGGCACTTTATATTACCACAAGGACAGTCACCAATTGGTCATCATGGACAACTCCTTAAAAATTTTCCGAGAACACAGATAATGAGACATTTTCTTGTGAACGGTAGGAGGTCTCCTAACTGAAATTATTATTAACTTCCATGGTAATCTGTGTTATTGGGTCATATGTGAAGTGATCATGAATTTATAGAGATATAGAGTGTTTCTCAAAGTCGAGGAAGCATGGTTGGAAGGCTGCTTTTTCTAGCATTCCATGTCATTATCTGTCGCCAAGTACTGTTCCAATGCCAAGCATCCTTCTAAATTCTAGCTAGGACAGAGGCCTTTTTTCATAGACTTTTCAAGGATGCACTGATGGAACCTCGTTTTTGAAGTGTACGACTTCCGAGGCCAGTGTGCTTGCTAGGAAGCATTCTCGACTCTGAGAAACACCATCCCATAATTCTTCACCAGGATTCAAGAGTGGTACTGTATGACATAAGCTTCATTCAATATGGGGTTGTTATGTCTCAGTGGCCTAAGGACCCAGCTGTCCTTCTGACCTGAGGTCATTTACTGATCCCTCCCATCTTTCCCTCCCACTCATTTCCTCGAATCTCTACTGTCTAATCTAAATAAAGGCAAAAAGCCCCAAAACATCTTAAAAAACTCTTCATCCAAAATGATCAATTAGTTAATCAATTGATTAATTAATGACGCAAAATCCAAAATGTGGGTGGTAAATCACTGTTTACCATGTATAACCCTGATTGATTTTCAAATAAGTAAAAGACACACCATGAATGAACTGTAGTCACCCACTCACTGGTGATTAACACACACATGACATGACATGACACGACAACAGTGTCCAGTTCTGTGCACATACCTTCTACGGCCCATGTCAGAATGTGAGGGAGGTGTTTGAAACTAATATAAATTTAGCATTCATCTAAAAAATGCTTTCCATAAATACATTGTGGTCCAGTTGATTTTATAAAACTACTAGTACTGTAAGTCCAGTCACAGTGTACATTACTCTATTTTTCAGACTGGCGAGAGAGGCAGTACCATCAAATATGATTCTCACTGAACATCAGACGCTCAGTTTGTTTTGCCTAGCCATTTGGTTTAACTGCATATGCACTGGTAAGTATTGCACGTACATTTGCATATGTGGTTTATTTGTTGTTTTGACTTATTGCTCATTTCATGGCTTCCTTATCTCAGAGACTGAAGCATTGCCCTCCAGTGGATTGTCCTTTGAACCCAAGGAATATGATTACACAGTACCAACATTTTGTAAGTAGGCTACTTGACCCCTACCAATGTCATCACCTCCGCCAAGGAGGTTATGTTTTCGTCAGCGTGTGTCTCTCTCTTTTCTCTCTCTGTGTTTGTGTGTGTGTGTGTGTTTGTGTGTGTGTGTGTGTGTGTGTGTGTGTATCTGTCTGTCTGTCTGTGAACAAGATAGCTCGAAAAGTACTGCACGGATTTGGATGAAATTTTCGGACAATGTATTGGGCCATGTAAGAATTGATTCGATTTTGGTGGTGATCTGTGATCCAGAACACCATCTGTGACCACATTGCCTTGGCGGAGGTCTGCGCTCTCTGAGCGCTTTTCTAGTTTCTAGAGTCTTTTTATTTATTTTTATTAGTTCAGTGTTTCAGGTGAAGGTATAGAAGGTATAGATTACACACAGAACTATATGAAGAATTAAATAAACTGAGCACATATAATTCTGAAAGGCATAGATTCTTTTTTGAAAAAGGCACTAAAGGCTGTCATTTGTAGCAAGGAGAGGGAGTGAGAGGTGTGTTTGTATTTATATTTGTGTGAATGTTCCAAAACAAATATACACGGTTCATCTGATCTTTTAGTAGGCCTGTACAGTAAGTGCCCTGAATCAATTTAATAGACATAATAGACTTACCCATTATAGTTTTACAGCCAGTTTTTTGCCTGTAACAACAGGTTTACAAAGATGAATATAGTATCCAAAATACAGAAAATTATCAGAATTTTTTTAATGAAATGCCCTGTATGAGCAATGCAATGTATGAAGCACCAAGACAATCAGAGCAAATTAACATGTTCGCTTTTTTTTTTTTTTTTTTTTTTTTTTAGATTTTGTCGAAAAGAGCCCAGACCAGAAACCAGAAACGTGTTGTAAAAAAGTAAGTGTAAACTGCCATCTGAAACAAGAAGAGATCAACAAGTGCGTTATTACCCAGAAATCAGACAGATGTGTCAAGGCTGTTATGTAAGTTACCGTGAACTAAAGACATCCTCTTTTTTATATTCTGTCTTTTTTTTTGCCATCTTTCATTGTTTTGATAAACAGCTATAAGCACTTTAATGTTTAAGACAATGAAGCTGTTCAAGCTCTTTTTCATCATTTGTATTAGTTAAACTTTCATTCAAAATAAAAATTACACCGGTAGCTGAGTTTTTAAGATTTGCCACCATTACTTCTAGGAGCCACACAATGATACTTTGGCCATGGAATCAAGCGTTGAAAACATCATTGGTATCCATAGTGTTTGAAAGAAGCCGATGTTTGGTTAATTGTGCACATATCTTGTTTTTGATAAGCTCTAGTACAACAACGTTTTCAATGCTCAATTCCATGTGTAGGGACTTGCTATGAGCGAAGTACCGCATCATCCTGAGCCTTTTTAGCCCTCAAATTATAGTTCAATACATCTGGGCAACTGGTATGGACACCCATTTGGCTTGCTGGTCAAAACAAACAAAAAACAAACAAACAAACAAACAAAAAATACAAATTACAAATATTGCAATTACAATTTAACAGAAACATTTGACTCGTAAGGTGAAAAAGAGCCTATAGTCTCAGTGCCTGAGTTCCACTTTAAAATTATACTCAACATTTTATACTGTTCTAAGTTATTTCACCAGCCTTTAAGTGTTTTTGATAGTTAAATGCCGGGGTTCAATATGGAGTTCCCTCACTTCCTTGAACAAATAATTGCAGGCTATTTCTCAATCTTCTAATATACGGAATTCATTTTTATTTAGTAGTCAATATTGCATATCCCAAGACAAAATACATGATTAACTACATAATTTGACACACTTTCATTGTGCGTTTGTCTTATTCAACAGGTTTTTTTCCTCTGACAAAAGTAAAGCTCCTTGCTGTGTTCCACCAGGAGCACCATGGGTTCGAAAGAAAATGGAAGAATTAAAACAGGTGAGAACCTAAATTATGTGTTATATGTTTTATGATTCATGTGCAATTGTGTCATATATAAGAAAATATCTGTAACCCGTTGTTTCTTTCTCTGCTACACTGGAGTGCTCAATGGTGTTTTTTGCCCCCAACGGCACCTTCCAGGCAGCACAGCCTAAAAGGCACTACTTCAACCCTATTCCTAACCCTAACCCCCTCAACCCTCATCCTAACCCTAAACTGAGGGAAGTAGTGCCTTGAAGGCAGTGCTGCCTGGAAGGCACTGTTGAGGGCAAAAAATACCAAAGACCACACTGCCACTGGAGTACAAGGAAGCTAAGGATATTTTGATTAACTCCACCTCCCTCCCCACAGGCAGGCAATCCATGTCGTTGAGCTAGTATCCAATGCCGTTTAATGAGACCTTGCAACCCACATTCAAGATGGACTCTGGACTTCAGTTTATTTGGAGTCATATTAAAGATGACATAGAATGGATTAACTGAGTATTGTACCTTGTTCTCTGATGTTAAAATACAATATATTCAAATGTATTTTGTCAAAAAGAAGATCAAGTGATATTTTACAAGACTAGTTAACACCTCATATTTAAGATGTGTATTGAAATGGGTTTTTTGCCTAAACAATGCCTCACTCTGGCCACCTTAATTGAACTGCAATGGCTTTGTGCTATTTGACATCATTTGTAGGCTTTGTTCTAATTCGCCCATCAGTTAATGGCTATTTCTAAATGTAGGATTTCCATATGAATGAGGGCAAAACCATGCCTCATGTTCATGATAGCTCTTTGACCATCCACAACCTCTCTTAATTCATCAAAACCAATGTAAAAGTGGTTTTCCATTCTATGTCTCCTTTAAGAGAAAATAGTAAAAGCTATTCCTTAAATAAATGCAGATGAAACTGAACTGAAATGTAACACATTTTAGAAGATTTAGAATAGCCTATAGGCCTATATGTCAGCCATGGGTTTCAAAGTAAAATATGTATAATCACATTTAAGTGAAAAACATGTTAAATGTTACTCTAGACAATAAATTAGAGGGGTCTTTCTTACATTATTTTAAGCTGTCTAGAGGATATAGTGATTTAAGAAGGCAGCAGCTTAGATGTCCACATGTTGATACACACACACACACACACACACACACACACACACACACACACACACACACAAAAACAAAAAAAAAAAAAAAAAAAAAATTCCTGCCCGCCATTTCGGAAATATTGTCTTGGCCCATGGACAATGCATTGTCCTATATTGCGGATCCACATGATACTGCAAATTTATTGAGTTGAAAAAATATAAGCTTTATTTGAAACTAATGCGCATCACAAATTATATATTACAGTATATATAAATAAGGATAATAAATATAGATAGAAAATAAATAGACCTGCATAACTTTAGGTGTACTGTCATATAAAAAATATACTATACAATTTGTTTAACTTATTGATGGATACTACACAATAGCCTCTAATGTCTGATAAAAATATGGAACATCTCACAGAGTTTACCTAAATATTAACCTCTTAATAAGTGAACAGACACACATACAATCCAGTGGCCATAATTGTTTCAGGTAGAATAGTTCTTTAGAAACCTATGTGGTCTCTTCTTTCTCATGACTCCTCTCCAGATTACACTGTGTTTATCCAACAGGGTCTGCCTTGCTGTGGATGGATTGAAGTAAAAATAACAAAGTCAGACTGTATATTCCTGTATTCAAATTCTGAATCTTTCAAACATGAATGTTGTCAATTACCTGGGCTAATATTTTCATTTTTCGCTGAACATATTTTGCCTCTGGGGGAGTGCAGATCATACCACCACTTGGCGAAATAAATCTGTGTAGAGACATATTAAAGACAGGTGGTCAATACAGCAAATAGAAATGAGAATATTTGACTCTGAGAACAAAGAGGAGAAGTATACAGTACTTACATGACAGCAGAAACACATGCAGGTGTTTGGTCAGTCACTATACAGTTTGTGACATCAGTTGGAATACGGACATGACTGACACCCTTACAGCATGTCTTTGCCTTTGAATCTTGGGACCTCACTGCAAAAGAAAAATAAAAGGCATCAGGACAGAGCCAATCTTGAGCCTATCTGTTTGAGCCAATCTTGCCAATCTGTTTTTCTCCTGGTTGTCACAGTTAATGCAAAGATCATGGAATACTGAGCAAGATAAGGCATTATAATACATTTCAATGGGAGCAAACTGGAATACTTCCTGTCTGCATAAATGCATTACATCACAATAAGAAAGATTCTTTAAGTCTGCATAAATCATTACATCACAATAAGAAAACATTCTTTAAGTCTGCATAAAGGGGGATTTTTCCCCCCTCCCCCTTGCAAAAATAGAACCAGGAACTGAACCAGCGTTGACACCTCTCGCTCCGCTTGAATCCTCTCTGGTTAATGTGCAACAAACCATTCCCATATCAAATATCTGACATCTGCAGTAGTCCACTCACCTCCCTGTGTGCTATTCAGTAATAACAATACCAGGAACATAGTGCTGAATATCTGATGCAAAGAGACGATCATGGTGGACAATGCACTTGAGGTATGTCAGTGGCAGAGACAGTCACTTGAGCTTGTTTGTGTTTGTGTTGGTGTTGTGTGTTACCTCTTATTGAGTGAAATGAGGAAGTTGTCATCATGACATCCCACCGTTTACACATGGAAACTATATTAGGTCAAGACTGTATGTACGCATGTTGGGAGTGCACACTGCTTTATATGGGCATTGTAACAAGCAAAAACGCACAGTCATTACGCTAATACTTAATGACATAGGTATTTCTATCTGGTAAAGATCAATGTGGTATTACTACAGAAGCGTATTGGAGCTTATTTTTATCATTACTGTTTCCCGTAGGGCAGGGTGGGTGGTAATATTCTGAGGGAAAAAAAAATACTTGCAAGTAATGAACTTGGATATTTGTGACATCATAAAAACACAAATTTCAAAAAGTAAAATGAGAAATATAACAAGATTAAGTCAGGTATTCTCTACAGCGCGTTGGATGGCCCATGTATTGTTAACTGTTGCATGGAATAAATGACTTTTAGTGTCAATTTCAGCTACAAAATCAAGCCTGTCTTTTAGCCTAGAAATGATAAACACACACAAAGATAGGACATGTTTCTCTGAGTCAGCTATTTTAACATACAACCACCTCCATTCACATGACCAAGGCTAATATTCATCGACATCACTACTCATTGTTTTTATCTGTGTTTTGATAAATGGCTCTACTCTGTCACCTTCTCTAGCACGTAGTAGTCATGGTAAAACAGGAATTGGTTGTAGATTCTGAGAAGACAGGAAGTTTGACAGTTTTTTTTCCAGCCTCCTCCCTCATAGTCAAAAAGGGTGTGTGTCAGTATACATGTATAGCTGCCCTAATTGAGAGCAAATGACCAAAGAGCTGTGAAACACTTACAGTAAAGTGTAGGAGTTTAGTCACAGACAGCTCTCTTTCCAGCTGTATGTGCTTATATCTATGTCTTTTGTTTCTGAATATGCTTATCTATGTCTATCCTATACAGGATTTAGGGTGACTATTAGCAGAAATAGAGTACGGTTGTGTACAAGCCATACCTGATAGAGGATAGTGCAAAAAAAACAACATATCAATAGTTGAAACTGGGCAAAATATTTTTTTTGGAGGCAATATAATATCCTGATTTGGCTAATCTGCCAACATTTCACAATAGTGAGGAAAAATACTGAGTGAAATGCTTTCTAGCGCAAATTAGGCATGATTGGAGTTCACATGTTGATTTGGTTGTAAAATTGGTTATGCTTTGAGAAAGTTTTGAAAATCATGGAGTCTGGCGTCTGTTTCCCAACAGCATAGTTGCTAACTTAGTTAGCAACTATGTTGGTTGCAATGCAATTTCCCATTGGCAACTAACTAAGTTAGCAATTATGCTTTTGGGAAATGGACCCCTGCATCATCCAGGAGACAAATACTTATAAATAGTCAGTCCAAAAGGCAGCATTCATGATGGTATGAGGCTGCAGTAGTGCCTTGGTAGCGATTCCCCTTTCAACAGTTGATGTGTTGTCTTTGCACTATTCTCTTTCAGTTTTGAGTCAGCTGGTCTCAGTTTTATTGAGTAGGTTGCAACTTGCTGCCTCACCACTAGATGTCAATGAAAAAACTGTAAATGAAAGCTGGGATATGCTATTTTTTTCTATATGGAAATAGCATGCTATAAGAACCAATTATTCTGCCTTTTCTATCTTGTCACAAATGTATTATTGGCCAAATTAAGACATTAAAAGCAGCTTTCATTGGATGCATTCTTCGCAGTGTAGTGAGTTCAATGCATTACACCAGTGGTGTCAAATAAGGCCCGGGGGGTCAAAGCGGCCTGCCTAAAAAGCTTTAAATAATTGTAGTAGGTGTATTTTGCCTGTTTAAAAACAGTTCTAGTGATGTACTTTCCGCAACACAATCCTGGCATCTTAGACCTGCTTACCAACAGCAGGTTTCAATATAAACCAAAGAGTTGGTATTTATAATTGTTTTAATGCCTACTGATGCTACATAGGTCCATCAAATACACTTAATATGAACAAGCTTAATGTGGCTTTTAATTTTTAAAAACAGCTGCTAGTGACAGAAATATCTTGCAAATTCAATTGCCTATTTTACCATGTTGTGTAAAGTTTATTAACCCCTCCCTTTCAAAACAAAAAAGGCCTGTCTTACAACAATATTGGCTTGCACAATTATGAACAAATAACTAGTTATTTAAAACATTTTGTTGCCACAAATAGGTGCCTGTGTCTTTAACACAGCGAATAGCAGCAGAGGTAACATTTGATTTTACTTGAAATGGAGTATGGCTTGAACATGTAGCCAGTATCAGTAGGCCTATTATTAGGTAGAGGAGGCTGGCTACCTAGGTTGCTGTGTATGCAGACAGCCTACCAAATAGCCTTAAGATATTTTCTTAGCTTCAATGTGGTCGATTTTTAGCTCAATGGTGTTTTTTGCCCCCAACGGCACCTTCTAGGCAGCACAGCCTAAAAGGCACTACCCCTACCCTATTCCTAACCCTAACCTCCTCAACCCTCATCCTAACCCTAAACTGAGTGGAGTAGTGCCTTGAAGGCAGCGCTGCCTGGAAGGCACCATTGAGGGCAAAAAATACCAAAGACCGCAGAATTGAACACCCTTTAATACACTGAAGCAAGTGGGCCCTATTTCCATGACTGCTGGCTACTGCATACTGTATGCACTAGCCCCGTTTACATGGACACTTCTAATCTGATTATTTAACCCAATATTCCATTTTAGATTGCATTTATGAATGTATCTCCTTGGATACTGTTCTATATAATGCACATGGAATCTTTCTAATCAGATTAGAAGTGTCCATGTAAACTTGCCTAATGTTAGCCATCTATTAGCCAGCCATCTATCTGATCTACTTTGAGTGATACAGCTGTGAAGCTCGCCAGCAGCCAGGCCAATGGTACCCTGTCTCAGATGAATAGCTGAAGCTAAGCAGGTGTGGGCTTGGTTAGTACCTGGATGGGAGACCTCTGGGGAAAACTGGGTAGTTGCTGGAAGTGGTGTTGGTGAGTGGCCAGTAGGTGGCTCTCTTTCCTCTGGCCTAAGATCAATCCCAATGCCCCAGCACAGTGACGGGGACACTGTGCTGCAGGAGCAGGCGTATTTCGGATGAGACGTTAAACCGAGGTCCTGACTCTCAGTGGTCATAAAAGATCCCATGAGAGTAGGGAGATTCCTGGTGTCTAAAGGCTGGCTAAAGTCCCAACCTGACTCATTCAATCTTGCCCCCTAATCATCCCCCCACTGTAATTGACTCATTCAATAATTCCCTCACTCTCCACCTCAAGCTAGTGTGTGGTGGGCATTCTGGCGCATAATTGCTGCAGTGCATCACCCAGGTGGGTGCTATACACCGGTGGTGGTCAGTGAGGTCCCCCTCCACTGTAAAGCGCTTTGGGTGTCTAGAAAGGAATACGTGTATAGAAATCAAATACGTGTTGTTGTTGTTGAAACTGAGTTGAACTGCTTAGGTGTATCTGGGTGCTGGAGTAGAGAGTTTGAAAAATAATTTTGGGAACATTTTGATCAAAGGTCATAAAATGGGTGTACCTGCCACCATTGCTTAATAATAACAGAGGAAGATGGAGCAGCACCAAAGTAACACCCAAGTTTGCCACTTACAGAGAGTGTTTGCAAAGATTCACACAAAGATTACTAACACCACTTGTGCAACTAAGCTTCATGGAAACACGTACACATGCACAGGTATATGGGTTTTCATTTATATTAGACCAATTTCAGCAAATTTGTGTTTTGTCAATCAATTATAGTAATTAATTGTGTCAACTGACCAATCAGTAATATTCACTTCTTTTTTCTTTTTTAGTTTTACAAGGCCTACATTAAATAGGTATACCATCTTATTCTGGGCACTAATGACAATACACTAACAATTGTAACACACCTTGTAACACCCCAAACCCAAACAGCCCATTTCAGGCTTGCGCTGATGGGGGCGATGGCTTTAGGCTCACCACAGTCTCTGAGTGTTTCTCAAAGTTGAGAATGCTTCCTAGGTAGGTTCCATCAGTGCATCCTTGAAAAATCTATGAACAAAGGCCTCTGTCCTCGCTAGAATTTAGAAGGATGCTTGACTGTGGAACAGTACTCGGAGACTGACAATGACGTGGAATGCTCGAAAAAGCAGCCTTCCAAGCATGCTTCCTTGACTTTGAGAAACGCTGTGGGCAGAACCAGACCTATGCAGACTCTGTGTGGGCCTAGAAGGGGCTTAGGGCTAGACAAGGGCAGCCCATACAGTCAGTGCAGGCCCCTAAGTGCAGGCCAAAGTGGTAGCTTGGTTACCTAATACTCAAGTAATAGAAATCTGCAATTACACAGTTTTAACATATCCTTCATATGTTTCGCAATAACCAAAAACAGCCTTGCAACAAAGATACAGATATTCACATCAGATCAGTTATGCTGAAGTTTCACCACATTCACAAGGGAAGAGTCAATATTAAATACATGTAATCTGATGAGATTGTATCATTAGTAAACCAGAAATCTTGCAATAATAATTCTTGCAACACTTTTAAAACTGGACATTCTAATCAGATTTAGATGCAATGTCTGTTTCATCAGAATGTCCTCTTTTCTGTTACATTTCACCTTTACATGTTTTGTCATTTTAGGTTTTAAACTTCATTTAAGTTTTCTAAGCAACATGCCACTTGAAAAGTAGCAAAATATGCATACTGTGCTATATCTATCTCTCTCTATTACTGCAAGGAACGTCTGTCTATCTGTGTGTGTGTGTCTGTCTGTCTATGTATGTGTGTTCCACACATAACTCTCAAACCGTTTATCCAACTGACCTCAGATTTGGTATGCATCTTGCTATTGGCATGAGTGAGTGCAGTGCCGAATTTGGAGATGTTTGGATAATAATACTTAAGAAATTAAGCATATTTGCCTTCTGTCGCTCTAACCGTAGCCACTTCTCCTTACTCCCGGTGCAGCTGGATGGGGAGAAAAACCACAATGGCGGTGTCAAACAATTATAAGGAATTACGATGGCACTGCAAGATGATTTCATTAAGTTCCCCGATCTCACAGCAGCATGCAAACACACACAAATGCTGACAGACAGGCGATAAGTCTGTTAGACACGGCACCTTTAGTTGATGCGGTTAGCCTGCATTTTCTCATTCATTACAACAACAAGACATACGGGTCGCAAACATGCCACACGCAAACCTGCATTCATGTAGACCTATGGACTGTTTCTGAGTAAACATTGTCTGCACGCCGTGCACGGGCAATGCACTAGTTTAGTATAAAACAACCATAAACATAGTATAGGTTTCTGCAATGGGAGAAGATCATTTTACTGAGACTTTAAATTCTTGTTTTTTTTTTTGTTGTTGTTGTTCGTTTGCTTTGTTTAGCTTTCGGAACCAGCGATAAATTCTGAGGGGAGAAAGTCTAGGCTTTTTTTCTGTCTTTTTTTTTTGACAGTGGACTTGATATTGACTAATGATTCTGATGTGACATGATCAGTTTATATAAAAAAAACGGCAATGCTGCTTTGAGACAGGAAGTGTAACTGAATTATCATAATTATCATAATTATTATAATAATACTGTATAAATAAAGTCATGTAACTTTTGCAGGTGGTTATCACCATGAAATATTTGACATGGCCAAATACAGTTTTAGTTATTTACTTACTTATTTACTTATTTTAAAAATGCTGCTCAGAGACTGTTTGACTTTTTAGCTGAAAGTTATCACCCTTCTGTCTTCCACATTATGAAAATTTGGATATGAATATTGAGTTATGTCTTATGAAATAGACATGATTGCTTTGTCAACAATTATGACAGCTGCCTGCTATGTGTTATGTGCTCAGTGGTTATAGTGGGATTTGGCAGGAGGGGGATCACTCATATTACATTTTGTGTCAGCACAAACATAGAAAAATGCATAGAATGGGATGATATTGTTCATTTATCTGAGGTGCCGGAACTGCATTCCCCCCTGGTGTCCCCCCCCCCCCCCCCCCCCCACCCACCCACCACCACTTTAACCCCTGTACAGTATGTACTCACCCATCAAGTACAGTGTTCATTCTTGCAGCTATAGTATACTCAAAGGCACCTGGGGTAGTAGAGCAGATTAATGCCATTTTCGTGACTTAATCGTTCACTTTGGTATAAAAGCATGAAATTTGGCACAGATACTCTCCAAGGGTCACTTTTTGGAAAAAAAGCACTGGCCACGCAAAAATTCAATATGGCGGCCATTTTTCAAGATGGCCGCCATTGCTACTAAATGGTTAGTGTAAAAACCATTTACTTTGGTATAAAACTATGAAATTTGCCTGACATACTGAGGGCCACTGTTTAGGAAAAAGGCCCTAGCCGCCAAAAAATTCAATATGGCGGCCATTTTTCAAGATGGCTGCCATTGTTACTTATGGTTGGAATAAAAACCATTTACTTTTGTATAAAACTATGAAATTTGGCTGAAATGCTGTCTGAGGGCCAATGTTTTGGAAAAAGGCCCTGGCCACGCAAAAATTCAATATGGCAGCCATTTTTCGAGATGGCCACCATTACTACTAAATGGTTAGTGTAAAAGTTGTTTACTTTGGTATAAAAGCATGAAATTTGGCAGAAATACTGTCTGAGGGCCACTATTTGGAAAAAGGCCCTGGCCGTCCAAATATTCGATATGGCGGCCATTTTTCAAGATGGCTGCCATTGTTACTTATGGTTGGAATAGAAACCATTTACTTTGGTATAAAACTATGAAATTTGGCTGAAATACTGTCTGAGGGCCACTGTTTTGGAAAAAGGCCCTGGCCACGCAAAAATTCAATATGGCAGCCATTTTTCAAGATGGCCACCATTACTACTAAATGGTTAGTGTAAAGGTTGTTTACTTTGGTATAAAAGCATGACATTTGGCAGAAATACTGTCTGAGGGCTACTGTTTAGGAAAAAGGCCCTGGCCACCCAAATATTTAATATGGCGGACATTTTTCAATATGGCTGCCATTGTTACTTATGGTTGGAATAAAAACCATTTACTTTGGTATAAGAACATGAAATTGGGCAGAAATACTGTCTGGCCACACAAAACTTCAATATGGCAGCCATTTGTCAAGATGGCCACCATTGCTAATGCCACTTTTAAAGTTGGTACATACTGTATACAATAAATCATGGTCCAGAATCACATATTATCTATTCACATTTGCAACTGCAAAGTTCTGTGCATTTGAAACCTAATTTAAAACATGTGCATCTCTCCTGGCATTCTGTTTTGCAGCCACACTTGGCTAGTTGTTCACAACTTTGTACAGTTGGTGCATTTGTAGTCCAGAAGACCTCCCATTGTTCACCAAGCTTTTTCCATCCCCAGTCAGCAGGACTCTCTGCTTCTGGCTGACACTTGGTTGCTTGACCCCATATACACCATTTCCAGTATACATTGGTATGCCTGTGTTTTCCACCAGGCTTCTTTTTCTGGTTTCGGCAATGTTGCATGAGCATGGTATGAGTATCTCATATGACCGGGTGCTAGAGATATTAGCTCAACTTGGAGATGCCACAGTACACACAAGTATGTTGAGGAGGGTGAGGTCTGTCCACCAGTACTACGGAGAGGGTTGTTCACCACTGCTGTCATTGACAACATTGACCACAACCCTTCTTCAACAACTGCTACAACATCATGCCATGGCACCAGTTGGCGTTGGCAGCTTTTGGGCCAGAAAAAGTAAAGTCTGTGTCAGAACTTCCAGACTTTTTCACCAACATTCATCCTGCTTTCTTCAAGACAAAGAATCCAGTTCCACCCAATAGACCCAGTCACCACTGTCTTCACGCCAAAGCTTGCCCTTGAGTATGAGTGGCTTGAGAAAGTAAGAGTTGTGGAAGACATACTGTACTATAGGTGATGGCCAGCCCACCATGCCTCATTAAAGAGGAGCCCAGAATTTAATAAGCATCACATTGAAACATCTTGAAAAATGGCCGCCATATTGAATTTTTGGGTGGCCAGGGCCTTTTTCCTAAACAGTGGCCCTCAGACAGTATGTCAGGCAAATTTCATAGTTTTATACCAAAGTAAATGAAGAGTTCAGATGCAAAACCCCCTAAACACCATTTTTGTGAAAACTGAGTTAATGATATTGTGTGAATCCTCTATAAATCTAGAATATGTAAATGAAATGTTTTTGTGAAAAAAATAGAATAAAACCTGCTCCCAGCTGTGTCTAAAATATCTGTTTACAATCAAAACACTGTAAATGCCTGATAAAAAAATGCCTTTTTCTCAAAAAGTGGTCAAGTGGAGTTAGGGGGTTTTGCATCTGAACTCTTCAAATGCTTTCTACACTTACCATTTAGTAGCAGTGGCGGGCATCTTGAAAAATGGCCGCCATATTGAAATTTTGCGTGGCCAGCGCTTTTTTCCAAAAAGTGACCCTTGGAGAGTATCTGTGCCAAAATTCGTGAAGTGAACGATTAAGTCACGAATCTGCTCTACTAGGGCCATTAACATGCAACTGATATAAACATGCAGTGCTGCGCAGGAAGGCACATCAGAGGTCAGCTGATCCTGCTTGCATCAGAGGTCCGCTATTCCAGATTATATATACCGGTGTTCAGAAGAGAAGCCCTAGCATGACTTTAGCCTTGTGGCCCCTCTAAAACTAGAGTGTCCTCACAGTTCTTGGTGTCAGTCTGTCTGAGAGAAAGAAGAGAAGCATCATCCAACATGACTCTCACTGCTCATCAGATGATCAAGCTGTTCTGTGTCTTTACTTTACTGTTCAGCTGCACAAGGGGAGGTAAGTGTTTTAACATGTGCATCTTCGTTTTGGAGTTTTGTTTTAGTGGGCTTCTTTTTGTTTCATCTTACCACCAATTTGATCTAGTGTGCTTTTAGTGTGCCGTTTCCCCTCATAGTGAATATCTTTGCCATCTCTTTTTTTTTTTGTAAAGAAAAGGAAGATCCAACCACAACAACATGCTGTAAAACTAAGAGCCCTGTGTGCAATCTTAAGATTGAAGAGATCACCAAGTGCACCATTTTCAAAGAAACAGACAAATGTATCCATGCTATCCTGTAAGTTGGAGTAACCTGCACATAATCCTTATGGTCCTCTCATTTGTTGACTATATATTGTATACATTATATATCAGTATATTCCACCTAAAAAGGCTGCAGTTAATTGTGTTCATGTACATTTTATTTAACAGCTTTCAAACTGAAGATCCAACAAAAGCATGCTGTATGCCTCCAAAAGCAAAGCGGGTTATTGCCATGATTAATGACTTAAAAGAGGTAAGAACTTTATTATTTACTAGAGGACTGGTTTGATACGAGAGAAAACAAATATGAATTGAATTGAATTGAATTGAATTGAATTGAATTGAATTGAATTGAATTGAAATTGAATACTTTAACATCATTGCCCAGAATACAACGAAATTGGATTACAATCCTCAAGGTGCACTAAAAAAGATATAATAATTTAAGACAAATGCAGACACACCATCACTCATCCTCAATATGTGATATTTGAAAGGTCAACAATACTGTGTGCTGTCAAACAAGGCAAAAAAACAAAGGACACTTGATTAACCCAATGTCTCTCCCACAGCAAAATATCATATGCAATACAGTCTCTGAAGATACTGGTCCACTCAGCCAACATTTCTTCTGAACATCATCAGACTGCAGTTTTCTTTTGAAACAATGTAGCTAATGGAGGACTATGGAATTATTTTATGCAATAAAAGTAGTATAAAAACTGTTTTCACAATTAAATATGAATAGCTAAAGCAAATGCTACAAATTTCAGGCTTGTTTACGTGTATGTAGATATTTTTACAGATTGAAATGGTACATACAATATTTTCATTGAGTTTGCGGTCATTCAGAATCCAGCATTTTGAAAAATCTCCCTTTTCGAGGGTATTTGAGGTGGCTAAAAATATGTTTATGAAAATATCCAGATATGTGTAAACAAACCCTTACTCTACATTGATAATGCAGCTTTTGATTATAATGTTCAATAAAACAAGTTTTTTTTTTATGGTGCTATTCTTCTTCTAATAAAAGGGATTTTTTGTTGCCTGAGATTAAATGCTAAATGTCTTTGTTTATTCATGCAGAACATACTTAGTCTAGGTTAGGTTTATTGCCAAAACCATCCAAATGTCTGTGTGTCATGTAGGCTACATTTCTAACATTAGTGTATAAAATGTATGGAAATGACTACATTTAGTCCAGCCTGAGAGAGCATTACTGTAGCTGGGCCTCCACTCAACTTATTGTATTTAATTAACATAAAGTCTTTCCACAACATATTAATATCCAATTATTTTTTTATATCCATTTATTTCTTGTTAACTTTCATGTTGTCTAAAAGATCGAGACCTGGTCTCGAACCCAGGTCTCCGGGTGCTAAACGTGCAACTTGACCGCAACGCCAAAGAGCCAGGCTCGTTGGTATGGCAGTCAGAGCGCATACTAAACCGTAGTGACGGTACTCTCTCTTTTTTTCCATCCCAAAGGGATCACTTGGGTGATCATAATAAGCCTACTGATTGAAGAGTAGTCTAGACTACGTGAAACCATTGGAGTTATTACCCTCTACCTAGGAAAAAATAAAAGGTTGCATTATCATAGTTTACGACATGATAGGCTACTTTGGTTAGGGTATTGGGATTTGTGATCAGATGTAGAGTTAAACCTGTACAGAAATGGAGATAAAGAGAAAGTCAGCTAATTTCAGCTAGTACCGGTGGCAGAAAACTGCATTCGTGTGTTTGTGTGTGTGTGTGTGTGTGTGTGTGTATGTGTGTGTGTGTGTGTGTGTGTGTGTGTGTGTCTGTGTGTGTGTGTCTATGGTTGAAAAGGGTTGATAATTGAGATTTACACCAGTTAAACATGGTATTGATACATGAAACATGAAATGATTTAAAGCATTATATCATTGAAAAGCCCAGAGGAATACTACTGTGTGTGTGTGTGTGTGTGTATGTGTGTGTGTGTGTGTGTGTGTGTGTGTGTGTGTGTGTGTGTGTCTATGGTTGAAAAGGGTTGATAATTGAGATTTACACCAGTTAAACATGGTATTGATACATGAAACATGAAATGATTTAAAGCATTATATCATTGAAAAGCCCAGAGGAATACTACAGTATAAAATGGCTGCTTGCAACATGCAATACTGTACAACAACAAAAAAACACATCCCCATTTTTGTTTCAGAATATGTGACAGTCCAGGTTATGTGTGTATAAATTGTTATGATGATCTGAAATGCCTAACCTCAGTCTCCAGAGGTGTTTTCATGATTACCTGACAAACAATGTGTCCCATGTGTTAAGGAAAACTTTGGCCACACCCTTTGGATCCAATGGATTTGTGCAGCTTTTTTTATATAAATCTGAAGGGATTATAGATTGTTGAGTAGATTGTGAAAGATAAACTTGACTTGAGTGTAGCATAGTTTCTGTGTAAACTAGACAGTTGAGTTTATATTATATCAGTATAGCTTGAAAAAAAATATATATATATTAAATTTGACCACTTTCTGTTTAACCAACAAGCTGTGTGTATTTTAGACCATGATGTGAATGATTGATGGTCCACAAAAAAAAGACCTGTTAACAGTGGTGGGGTCATGCTGCGTGCATCACCAGATTTCTAAACCTCCACTTTTCCATTATTCCCAATCCCATCAAACCGGTCACCCTGTCGGCTCTTATCCCTTATGTAGTCATCTGGGCCCAGTTCCCCAAAACATTGTTATCGCTAAGTAGTTCTTAACCTATTCCTTAACCTCCTTCTCAACGTTAAGATGTGATTCCCGAAATATTCGTACACTAAGTGTATCTTCTCTAAGTCACATGTTCGTAAGGGTCTGGACCAATCGTAACCTTTCCCTTATCACAGTTTTTGGCTTAAACATAAACTTTACAGCTTTAAAAAGTATTGTATTGATCTCAACACTTGTGCACTTACTGCCAAGGAACATCTGAATTGGTTTCCTTGCATTTTGTGTTTTAATTTTTAATAAATTAAAAATCGCCAAAATGCATTCATTTGCTTTACCCAAAATGCATTAATTTCTTTTACCTCCTCTGGAGCAGCTCGCCAACCACCGCTGCATCACCAGGATGCATCCTCAAGGATGTTGCCCACCCTGCCCACCACCTGTTTCACCTGCTCCCCTCTGGGAGACGATACAGGTCCATGAAGGCACGCACCACCAGGCTGACAAACAGTTTTTTCCCCTGGGCCATAAGGACGCTAAACAAACAATAGCCTCTAGAACTTGTCATTCTCATCTCATCCCCCCTCACCCCCCTTATCCCACAACCTGCCCTACACTCCCCCCACACCCACCCCACCTCTGGTCACTACGTGCCAGCTGGAATTGCTGCTTAAGGAGTGTTGTGCTATGGATGGAAGGGGGTGGGAAGTAGCCTAACTGTCATGTTCTTGTCAGGGCCATGTATTGCCTGCTGTAGGGGTGCAAATGCTGAGCGTGAGTGAGTGAGAGATATGTATGGGACAGAGGTGAGTGGGTGCAAGGATGTGTGTGGGAGTGAAATGTGTGAAGGATAGAAAGTTGTGTGGTAAATGCTGGGGGAGGCGGGGGAGGGGTGTAAACTGTAAACTGTATAATGTCTTATGTTTGGTACTTATTTATACTATATTTATTATTTTATTATTTTTATGGAGGAACCGTTCGGGAGTAGCACCTTGAATTTCGTTGTGTTCATACACTGTATCAATGCAATGACAATAAAGCTATTCTATTCTGATGCCCTCCCAGACACTTGGTGCCCTATGCGTTATGTGTGTGTGTGTGTGTGGAGTGTGGTGCTTGAGACTGTTATAATTGCAGCCACAAGGTGGTGTGTGTGTTACCTATTTATGGTGTGTCTAATTGTGTAAGTGCGTGTGTCTTTTTACCTTTAGAAAAGAAAGAGAATGAACTCTACAGATATTTATAAATAAAAAGATGTTCTATATAATCCAGTTCCTTATGTAATTTTGTCGGTAATTTTGTTGGGGATTATGAAAATCATACATTTTTGGAAAGGTTATTATTACATACTGAGTCAGAATATCCAGGTTTGCATTTGCCCAGATGTCTTTGTGAAGGAATATATGGGAATAATCTTAAATTCCCATTGAAATCAATGGGACTGGTTGTGGATTTTGAGGGAAAATAGGGACACTTTTTTTTTATCTTTGAAGCATGAAGGGGAAATTAATTCACCCTATATATTTTCTTTAAGCTTACACCCTCAGGATGTGAAATAACATGGCAAGGTGTGACAGTGAAGCATTTTCTGACAGCTTATGCCCTCAGGGGATAGAACTATTGGGGACTGAACTAATTACCATGAGCATCAACATCTGAAGTTTGGCTGTGGTTACGAATGCTACTCTGTCTTCTGTAGGCTGTATGTAATATTGTAATGTTTGGTCGTGAATAAATCCTTCTAATTTGAGCAGCAGTCTGATCCTAGTTTTGTGACAATCATATGTGCATTGAAGTGTTACATTGCAGTGTACTTACTAATTGAATTTATACTTTTCACTAGCATAGGTCAGGTGACCAATTTCAGAACATGTCTCGAAAGCAAAGCCTCCCACTCCTGCCCTAAGTGTTGTCAACCTGTATATACTGCTCAGCCTCTGTTATTATGTCTGTTACGTCAAAGATGTCTGTCTTGTATGTGTACATGGGACTATTCTGTTTTTTATGTATCAACACATGTCATTTTCATTTCACATGTGTCAACACGTCATTTCACGTGTTAACTTTCTACCACTTGATGTCTTTCTTCTAAAAAACCTAGAAGAATGCAGTTGGGATATATTTAAGATTTGAAAGGCAAAGATTAGAAGACTGTGACTAGTATTTTTTTTCTCTCTCTCTCTACCTGTCCATTAACGTTCTAGGTCACTGTTTCTCAGAGGAGAAGCCAACACATTGGCCTTTTATCTCCTTTTAAACTAGAGTGTTATCACAGTTCTTGGTGTTAGTTTAACAGAAAGAAAAAAGCATCAAAAAGGTTTTAAAAGTGTCATTAATCTCCTTAGGATCCAGGCTAATTCTCCGGCCAGCAGTTTCTATGGCTGGTATATCAGAAATAATCACTGGTCCTAATTCTCATGGCCAGCAGGTGGCTAGGCCTGGGCGAACTGACACCCTTTCTGATATTCCGTCTTACAAAAATAGAATAATGAATGAACGTAGAGGTACACGGACGCCTTATTTATTTATTTATTTATTTATTTATTTATTTATTTATTTATTTATATCTTCATCTTATTTAAATATGCAAAGAAAAAAAGACTCTATTTAATCAAAGATAAGAAAATGCCTTTGACTTGTCTATCTGTTTCTTAATAAGAATGTAGCAAGAGGAACGCATCTTTGCTACATCAAGTTTGACATCTTCAGAAAGATCATCACACTGATTACACTTTACTGTCAATGCAACTCATCGCTTTGGATGAATACTAGTGGTATACACAAAAATACATGAAGCAATATAACACTTACTAAATGAGCAGGTCAACAGGAAAGTGGTCAAAAAGAGAAGTCCAAAGGCACCAATAGATTGCATGCTTGATTAGCCTACTGTGAACAGAACTGACGCTTGTACTTTTACCACTATAGGGAGCTGACACTTCTATAGTCTCCAGTCCAGACATCATGCCCATAAAGCACTTTTTTTTCAGCAGAAAAGCATTGACTTACAGTAATGTCTTGAGTTTGCTGACACCTTCCAAATCATAGCATGCATCTACAGATCCAAAAACAAAAAACAGTGGTTCTATATATCCTTGTGGGGCTACAGACCCACCCAGTTTTGTGCATCTCGGTCTTTCATTATCTCTAGAATCCTTGACGGAAAATTAGCTAGCCCATGCAATAAAAAAAGAAATCCAATCAAACTAAACCTATATGACCGGCGTTTTGCAGCGATCGTAATTAACACAAATTGCTATATGAATTGATTATGATGCATTGTAATTAAGAATGCTTCTCTGTCCTAAATCATTAAATGCTTCTCTGTCCTAAATCATTAAATCATTCAAATAAATGACCAAAGTAGTACCCCACTGCCCCCCATAGTATCCTCCTTATTAAGGGCCCAGCCTCTGCCTGCCAGTCTTATGATATTAATATAAAAATTATATATTTTTAAAAATATATCTACATAAACATCAAACACATCCTTTTGTAGCTTGCTAATACAAAAATTATGAAGGATTAATTTCACATTTTGTTGGTCTACACTTTGTTTCACACACAAAATGTAATAGCGCACCACAACACAAGTGTAATAGTGCACTCCCCCTTTATCTGGAATGAAATCTGTTTATTTGAAAAAGCAGGGACAGTGCACAATAAACATTTATCCTGAGACACAGGAGAACATGCCATGCGACAGGTTGTAGCATCAATGATAATTCGCACCTGTGGTCCCTGGGCAAGTATATAAAAAGGCTAATAGAACCAGCAGGCTAATAGAACTGGGGCGCCAGCAGCCCACCCACACTTTCCTCCCCCTCCCCAGATACACAAAACCAAAGTAAGTTGAGCACAATCCAACTCCACACACACAAGTACACACCAAGCACAAACATATGCATGCATAAACGCACACACACACACACACACACACAGCTTGCCGGTTGCACTGGTCACTACTAGTCTCTGTGATAATACATGGCAAGAGAATCAACTTAAACACTAACCAGTTCCACTTGATCAAAAACCTTAGGAGAAAAAAAAATAAGAATTGGGTTAAATTTAAGATCTGAAAGGCAACGTTGAGATGAGACTGTTATCAGTATTTTTTCTCTACCCTTCCATTAAGCCTCTAGAAAACTCAAAGTTCAGTTGTTCCTGTTTCTCTAGTGCAGTGGTTCTCAAACTTTTTCTGTCATTCCCCACTTTGGAAGGCAAATAATTTTGACGCCCCACCTGGAAGGACCAATTTGCGCACAATATGTCTGTGAGGAATACTTTGCGAGTACAGGATTTTTGTCAATGTTAGAAATTTTCATGTTACTAATTCAAAGTCAAATTTCTCTCAAAGTCCTCATCACAGCAACTAGCAAACACCATTGGAAAGCTCAATTTACTGTCATATGCGCATATTTGATGAATAGGTGTGAATTTGGGGGGCATGGTGCAGCCGTTGGTCGATTGCAAAGAGATGTCTCGCGCCCCACCTGCCATGTGTCTGCGCCCCACTAGTGGGGCCCGCCCCACAGTTTGAGAAACACTGC